>CAKNXH010064457.1:0-52528 GCA_932178445.1 Andricus quercusramuli | reverse complement strand
AATTGCATTAATTGTTATCTGACTAAGTAAAAAGTGGACGAAAAGTTAAAAATTTCAGAAAAAAACCTCAACTATCTAGCATTACTACAGGAAAAGATAGTTATACACAATAATAATTTTTTCAAACAATTATGTTTGTTGAATATCATTAAAAATTATAAATTTTTTTAAAAATTATGCTTTTCAACTTAAATTAATTATAACATCACTCTAATTAAAGAGGGGACAAAGAGATGAAAATTTTATAAGAAAACTTCAACTTTCTATCATTATTTTAAGAGAGTATTGTTATAAATATTAATAAATGGTTGAACCAATTATTTCTGTAAAACTTAATTGATTATTGCCTCGCTCTAACTGAAAAATTGATAATAAGTTGAAAAATTCGATAAAAACCGCAACATTTTAGCATTATTGAAAGAGAATTTTATTCAAAATAATAATAAATTGTTCAGACAATTATGTTGCTTAACTTAAATTATGTATAACCTCATTCTAATTGAAAAAAGAACAAAAGAAGGAAAATTGCAGAAAAAATTGCAACTTTCTATCATTATTCTAAGAGAATACTGTTATAAATAATAATAATAAATGGTTTAAACAATTATTTTTGTCAAATTTAATTGATTAATACCTCACTCTAACTGAAAAGTTGGAAATAAGTTGAAAAATTCGGAAAAAACCGCGACTGTCTAACTCTGGTCTAAGATAAAATTGCTATAAAGAATAATAAAGTATTTAAACAATTTATTTAAACATGTGATGAGCAATAGAAACTTCTTTATGTATTAGAAGCAATTAAAAAAAAACACAAAAAAATCATAAGTTGCGCTAAAAACTCGCAAAACGTAATTTTTCATTTATGGGGTTTTTCTGGGATCCTATAAAACAGACTTATGGGGTTGATATTTAAAAAGTAATTTTTGATTCGTATTCTCATGGCTAATTGTAAACAGAAAGGTTAAGTTTCAACACGATTCACCTAATATTGACGATTCTGAATAAAATTTACAAAAACGTCCTTTTTTGGTATGGGAAGTACGTGTGGAGCTTGCGGAACCTCTAAATATTATTTTTAAATATATTTTTTTAATATATTTTTTCAAATATCATTTTTTTCTAAGACAAAAAACGCATTTATTTTTGTGTGGATTCCAACAAATTTGGGGGTCATATGCATAAAAATTCGGCAAAAATGAATTTGATCCACCCTATTAATTACGCTAGGGTTTAGAAAAAATAGTTCTTTTGCTTTTGAAATATATTTTTCCATTCATTGGAAAACTTCGATGAAATGAACTAATCACAAATTTAAATTGCTTTACAATATTTGTTTTTCTTACCTAGAATAGGGGAATCTAATTTCCAAGGTTCGCAGTTTTTAAATCTCAGATATCGTATTTCAGAAACTTGCCACTGGCTATTGGATTATCCTGCACGCTCGTAACGATCGTCTACGTTTTCACAAATGTTGCTTTCTACACGACTCTCAGCCCTGCAGAAGTTTTGGGAAGCGAAGCAGTCGCTGTGGTAAATACAATAAATTATTATTAATAAAAATTTAAATTTAAAATCCAATTATCGAATTATTAAAAAAAAACGAGGGGTTAACCACTTTGTATTTTTTTGCACAGAAGATTACACGCCCTGTAAAAAAGAGAGCATTAAAGTGGATTATATGGCATTGAAAAAATTTTACACTTTAATGCCTATAAATCAATACAAATTCCGTTTTTGACCGAATGTCGATTTAACGGCATTCGAATGCATTGATTGTATTTGATATATCCGGTCGGAAAAAGCATTAAATGGCATTCGACTTATTTGGTAATTCAACAGCATTGAACGGCATTGGTTCCATTCTATGCCTTCGATCGCTGAAGGCATTGCATGGCATTAAACTTTAATGCCATAATTTTCTTGTGTGATTCAAAATGATTCGAATGAAAACTGTCTAATGCCATGAAGCGCATTAAAAACGGAATTTGTTTGGATTTATAGGCATTAAAGTGTACGATTTTTTTAATGCCATATATAATCTACTTCAATGCTCTCCTTTTTACAGGGCGAGATTTCACAAGATTGCTTATGATTACTTGAGATTAAACAAGATTACATGAGATTGCATGTGGGATTACAGAGGATTACATCGTATTACTTAACATTACATGACATTGAACGAAATTATAGAAGATTACATAGGATTATATGAGGTGATACAAGATAATATGACATTACATTTTGGATTTCAAACTATTACAAGGAATTAAATAATATTACATGGGATTACACGAGATTATACAAGATTACATAGGACTAAATGAGATTACATATGGGATTGCAGAATATTACATGATCTTACGCGAGATTCTAAAAGATTACATAATATTATATGGGATTATTCGAGATTATACAAGATCACATATGATTACATGAAATTACACAATGCCACATGTGGGATTTAAGAATATTACATGGGAATACATAATATTACATGGGATTACACGAGATTATACAAGATTACATAGGATTGCATGAGATTCCCTGGTGGAAAAATGTTTACAAAAAAGTAGAGAAAACTAAAACTATGTTTACAGGAATCTACAAATAAATACAATAAATCACAACCAAAATTGCAGGAATGTACAACTTTATTCTATTATTGAGACGAATTTTGTACTTTTTTGTATTTTTTGTACATTGTTGTATTTTATTGTACTTTTAATTTTCTACAGGAATTTACAAAAAATTACAACTACAAGAATCTACAGGAATTTACATGTCTAGCAGCCAAAAAGTTGTTCTTTTTCGACCTAGGATGACAAATATTTAGAATATTGCAATGAGATAATTTTAAATCAAGATATATACACGATATCTATTATGAAAAAAGCTTCTGTGTTTAAACTTTAAAGAAATGGTAGAATATTAAAAGACTAAAATAAATAATCGTTATTAAACCACAAAAAAACGCTTGCATTTTTTTCAAATATATAGAAATCGATTGAACAACATATATGTCATTTAAAATTACGTCATTGCAATATTTTCAATACTTCTTATCGTAGGTCGAAAAATAACGGCAAATTAAAATGCTCGAAGTCAAATGCCTTCGAATTTTATACTTTTAAAATTAAGTGTTATAAAAAATTTAATTCAAACACTCAATAATTTACGCGTATAAAATTCAAGCTTTTAACACTTTTAATTAAAAATGTTTTAATTAAATGCCGTTGAAATGCAAAATTTTAGATTTTGTCTTTTACACATTGTACAGTTGAAAGATTTGAAAAAATGGAAATCTGCGTTATCAATTTCAATGCTATGAATTGAAGAATGAACCAAAAAATTCATAAACTTTTAAAATTATATCATTTGAAGCAATTTTGAGCTAGAAACATTAATTTATACATTAAAATCTGTTCATGAATCTTTTAAAATATTCTCTTTAAAATTTAGTTTAAAAAAATAATTTAAAAAATTTCCACTGAATCCTGCAAAAGTACAAAAACTGCCTTAAAATCATCCACACACGTTTTTTGAATTTTTTGAAATCTTATTAAATATTTTTAAAAATTCATTTTTCAGGAAAAAAATTATAGCTAGGTTCTCTAGGAATTTTGGATACACATTTTTTATACATTCAAAACCTTTCAAAATGCTTAAAAAGCTTATAAAGTGTGTGTTCGAAATCTTCTAAAAATTTTGTATTTTAAATGGTTTGAAATTTTTTCACGTTTTAAATTATTTTGGAATCTTTTCAAAACTTCTAAATATATTTTAAACTTACTCGATTATTTTACGAATTAATAATTGTTCAATTGTCATTTATTGTAATGCAATGTAATTATTTAAATGTTTAATTAACAAATTTTTTTAAAATATCATCTTAAAATTAATTTTTCAATATAAAAAATCATTTACAATTTTCCTAGCTTCCAGTTTTAAATTAACTCTGGATCTTCTCAAAACTTGTGAACATCTCTTAAACTAACTCAAAATTTTTTCCAAATTGATAATTGTTCAATTGATATTCATGCATCAAAATTCAATAATTTCTCTTACATATTTGAAATTTGTTAAATAGAACAATTAAAATTGTAACGTTCAAAGATTAAATTAAACATTCTGAAATATTAACGATTCAAGGCTTGAGATTTTTTTTAATTAATTTTTTAAACTGAAAATGTATTAATTTTAGTTGATAATTCATCTTTTTGGTTGAAAGTTGAAATATTTTGTTGAAAATAGATCACTTTGAATTAAAATTCAACTTCTTGGGTAAAACTTGGACTACTGTATTAAATTTTTTGGTGGTTCTAAGTTAATCTTTAATGGCTTATTACGAAATTGTTTACTTGAAAATTAACTTTTTTGTTGAAAATACATATTTTCGGATTTAGAAGAACTTTTGTTTCTTTCTTGACTGAAAAATATTTAATTTTTGAAAATTCGTCTTTTTCGTAGAAAATTAATCTTCTTTGTTGAAAATTCTCTTTTTTTTTAAATTTATCTCTTTTGAAAGAAACTCTATCTTTTTGGCTGAAATATCAACTATTACCTTTTTTGTTGAGAATTCATCTTTTTGGAATGTAAATTTCACTATTTGCTTACAAATTCAGTTGTTTTGTTGAAAATTTAATTATTTTGTTAAAAATATCTTTTTTGTTGTTGTTCAAATATAAATTATTACATTTTGTGTAGAAAGTTTATCTTTTTCTTGAAAATGTAACTGTTTTGTGTTGAAGAATACTTTTCTTCTTTTTGTAAACTCTACCATTTCGTTGAAAATGTATCTTTATTGATTTAAGAGTAACTTTTTTTTAATTAATTTTTTCAGATTTAATGTAAAGCTGTTTTTTGAAATTTTTGACTTTTATAATAAAAATTCAACTATTTGGTGGAAAATTCAATTGTTTTTGGTAGAAGTATAATCTTTTTTATTAAAAATTCGACCATTTGGTTAAAAATTCGTCTCTTTTACTTTAAGGTTTAACTATTTAGTTGTAAATGCAACTGTTTGATTAAAAATTAATTTTGGTGTTTTTGAAAAGTATACTATTTGGTTGAAAATTTATCTTTCTTTATTAAAAATCAACTTTTTTGTTGAAAATTCATTCCACAGTTAGACTGTTTTTTGGTTGAAGTTTGATCTTTTATTTTGAAAATTCAACTGTTTGGTTGAAAATTCAACTATTTTGTTGAAAATTCGTCTTTTTTGGTCGAAAGTTTAAATGTTTTGTTGAATATTCGTCTATTTGGACTAATAATTTGTCCTTCTGTATTGAAAATTCAGCTGTTTTTTGAAAACCTCAATTACTTGTTTGAAAATACCACTGTTTTTAGCTGAAGTTTAATTTTTTGAAAATTCGTTCATTTGGGCTAAAATAAATAAATAAATTTTTAATTTGTAATCTAAAATTGTTTTATTCCGTTTATACAAGATTCTATTTTTAACATGTTACAACAATTGGCTGGGAAAAAATCATGGAAAATTCACAGAATTTTGGAAATTACGTTTTGCGGACACCCTGATTATGCAAATAGATATCAATCTTCAAAGAAAAGTTTTAAAAGAAAATCAGAAGTCGTTTTTTGTGCTCTAATTTATAGGATGAAGCGGAAAAAATAATAAATTAATAATTAATTCCAGACCTTCGCTAACCAATTGTTTGGAATGATGGCATGGACAATTCCAGTTTTCGTCGCTCTGTCTTGTTTTGGTGCAGTAAATGGTATTTTGCTCACATCATCCCGACTTTTCTACGCTGGAGCTTGCGAAGGACAGATGCCGGAAATTTTGACGATGATTCAAACTTCGAGGTTAACGCCCACCCCAGCTGTACTTTGCATGGTAAATAAATATTTATTTTAAAAAATACAAATAAAAAATACTTGGTAAAAAAGTATCCAGTAACAAAATATTACTTGAACGTTTGAGAGCTTTCTTCCTAATGAATAATGTAGTCGACATGTTTTAATTTGCGGTGGATTATTATGCAGTACTCTTCTCTTCAATTATAATGTTGATTAAGTAATAAATACAGTGAAATCTTGCTTATTTCAAGGCTCACCTATTTCAAGGCTTACCTATTTCAATTCCCAATTAAAAAGAGCCCCGAAGAGCGGGAAGCCCTCGTTGGTTTGAATTGAGTATTCTAGCATGACGTCATGGGAATGCATAGGAGTTTTGGGAGAAAATATTCTAAACGTAAAAGTAAGCCCTAAATGTACGAATAGTCATATTTGCTTAGTGTAGAATTTTTTCAATCATTTTCCATTTTTTTGTTCATTGACGACCTTTTAGTGTTACGAAATAAAATATCCAATATTCAGACCTTTATAACTTACTTTTACGTTTGAAACATTTTCTCTAAAAAGGCGTATGCAATCCCATGTCAAGATGTACCTAACCTAACCTTCCTGATACTTCCACCTATCATAGCATGACCGTGACGTCATGCTACAAAACTCAATATTCCGCGAAATATTTGAGTCATTTTTTGATTCTGTTATATTGATTTTTAGTTGGCAAATTGTACTATTTCAAAGAAATTTTATATTTTACACGTCGTTCGTCAACAAAAACACTTGAAAAATACTGGCATGCATGATGCGCAAATGCGAGGACGCACACATGCTTTCAGCGCGCGCATCGATACAAGGGCGGGGCAGCCAATAAACGTCGCTTGACAAAAATCACCCGATGAATTGCGGTAGAGGTGGGGGGCCCCTTCAGCCTTGAAATACGCAAATTTTAAAGTTTCGACGCCCTTGAAATAGGCAACGGTTCACTGTAGATTCAAAACTTCTCAATCTAGTTGTTGTGCAAAAATCAGATCTCTGAAGAAATAGTTTTTTTATGATTTTGAAAATCAACTTATTTTTACTGATGATGTGATTTCAAATGAAAAATATTAGTTTTAATGCAAAATTTTTAAACTTACAACAAACATTTATTTTAATAATTTGTTTTGCAATTGAATGTTGTCTTACTATCGCTTTTCAACATTTTTTGAAAAATGGATTAATTTTAACAAATGATGTCTTTTTTACAGGGGAAAACATTCTCTACAACTCTACTTTTTTCAATTTTGAAAGTAATTTTTTTATTGCTAAAATTGTGAAAACAATTTTTTTTAACAACATTTGTTGTTTTAATAAAATTTGTTCGGATCAACAAAAAAATAATTCGTTTTTCCATGAAGTTTAATAATTATTAATAATTAATTAATTTTTAAATATCACCCCCATAAGTCTGTTTTATAGGGTCCCCAAAAAACGCCATAAGTGAATATTACTTTTGACTGATAACTAGATGTTTAAATAAATTGTTTTAAACAATTATTATTGTTTTTAGCAATTTTCTCTTGGAATAGAGATAGGAAGTCATGGCTTTTTCCGAATTTTCAAACTCATTTTGAACTTTCAGTTAGATCGAGCCAGTAATAAATTAAATTGAATAGAAATAATTGTTTAAACCATTTAATAATACTTATAATAATATTCTCTTAGAATAATGCTTGAAAATTGCAGTTTTTTCTCAAATTTTCAACATTTGATCCACTTTTCACTTACTGAGGTAATAATTAATGCCATTTACCAAAAATAGTTGTTTAAACAATTTATTATTTGTTTATAACTTTCTTCTTCTAAATGATTTCTAGAAAGTTGCGGCTTTTTCTGAAACATTTTACTTTTCTTTGGCTTTTTAGTTCTAAATGAAATAAATTCATAAATAAATAATATAAATAATCAATAAATAAAAAATCAATAAATAATAAATAAAAATTTCAGTCGATCATTTTTTAAACGATCTCTTTCTTTTTTAGGAATATATTTTTAATATTCTTCAGATTTTCTATACAGATCATATTAAATGTAAATTTTCCTTGAAATAGTAGCTGAGAGCCTTTTTGTTTAAATAAATATTAATATTAATATTCATTATTAGTTCTTAACTAAAAAGTTGAAGATATAATATTAATAAAAACAATCTATCAATATATTTTTTTATTAAATTTAATATAAAAAAAATTATTAATTGAGATTTTAATCTTTGAATTTAAAAATATTTGAATTCTCAGAAAGCACCGTAACTTTTTAGCATTACTTTAAAAGTAGATCGTTATAAACAATAAGAAATTGTTTAAACAATTAATTTCGTTAACTTGCATTAATTATGATTTCACTAAGTAAAAAGTGGACATAGCGATAGTTATAAACAATGATAATTTGTTTCAACAATTATGTTTGTTAAATAGCATTAATTTTAATTTCGCTCTAATTGAAAAGTTGACAAAAAGTAGAAAAATTCAGAAAACACCGCAAATATCTAGCATTACTATAGGAGAAGATAATTATAAACAATAATTATTTTTTTTAAACAATTATGTTTGTTAACCTGAATTAATTATTACCTCATTCTCATTGAAAAGTGGATAAAGTGAGGAAAATTTCAGAAAAAACTTCAGCTTTCTTGCATTATTCTAAGAGAATATTGTTATAAATAATAGTCAATAGTTTAAACAATTATTTCTGTTAAATTTAATTTATTATTTCGCAGCTCTAACTACAAAGTTGAAAACAAATTAAATTTTTTTGAAAAAACCGCCATTTTCTAACTGTATTCTAAGATACAATTGCTATAAACACTAATATTTTTTTTTAAATTATTTATTTAAACGTTTGATTATAAATATAAAGTAACAATTTACGTACTAGAAACCATTTATATTTTAAAAACCACAAAAAATCATAATTGACCCCAAAAACTCGCAAAATCCTAATTTTCACTAATGAGTTTTTATGGGACCCTATAAAACAGACTTATGGGGACGATATTCAAAAGCTAATTTTTGATTCGTATTGTGTGGTGAATCTTGAAGAGTGATGTTGATTTTCAACTCGATTCACCTGATATTGACGTCTGTGAAAAAATTTACAAAACGTTCTTTTCTCTTATGGGAAATACGTGTTATACTTCATGGCGCTTTTTTTAAATGACTGCTATTTTAAAACTATAAAGTAGATTTAAACAAATAAAATTTGGAACAGAATTGAAATTTTGTTGAATATGATAGAATAATAATATTGTTGTAGGGAATGTTTTCCCCGAAAAAAATAAGCCATGATTTGTTAAAATTCAACCATTTTTAAAAATTGGTAATAAGCGACAATAAGAAAAAAATTTAATAAAATCAAATATTGTTAAAATAATTAATTTTTTGTAATTTTTAAACTTTTTTCATACAAAAATGTGTTTTTACATGTTTTTACTATCATAAGAAATGACTGATAATTATTAGTTCAATTTTCAAGACAGTAGAAAACCTTTTTCCCGGATACCTTAAACCATAAAAGTGTTTCTTATTTTGTTATTACACATTTTTTTATATTTG
Organism: Andricus quercusramuli; assembly: GCA_932178445.1. NCBI lineage: Eukaryota > Metazoa > Arthropoda > Insecta > Hymenoptera > Cynipidae > Andricus > Andricus quercusramuli. The sequence continues at coordinate 43,127 of CAKNXH010064457.1, read as the reverse complement.
ATTAAAATGTACTTTTTTCAATGAAATTAATCTGCATTCTAAAAGAGGAAAGTTTTTCTACTAAACTAAGGAGGGCTCCTGGAAGTAATAATTAATGCAATTACGAAAAATTATTAATAAAAAATTTCCATTTTTTCAGGCTCTATTGTCTATGGTGTACCTGATGTTCCCAGACATTAATAGTTTGATCAATTACGTCGGATTCGCTACTTGGGTAAATATTTCATCAATTAAAGATACTAACAATAAAAAATTATTCCACTTTATTCAAAAACGTTGATATTTATTTTTATAAATTAATTTTCATGACAAGTTTTAACAATGTTTTTTTCTTAATTTCTCTTTGTCTTTTTCAAGGAAGTCATGCCATAAAGTGTAGCATGTATAGACACAATTATTATTAACTTGTGGTGAATTGCGACACTTTTGATAAATGAGTAAATCGAGCACTGCCGGCAGAGTTGTGCAATTATTTCAACAAGGCAAACAATCTCATTTCATTATTGGTCTCGTTTGTTTCTACGGAATTCACTTCCCTTCATTATATAAAATTATCCCCCTTGAGTTTCAGTTTCAATAAATTTTTGAAAAAAATTTAAAAATAATTCTTTGATTCAAAATTTATTCTTTCCTATTTTCTATTAAATAATTATTCTCTCTCTAAGAAAACTAAGTTTCGTTTTAAAGGATTGTAAATAAAATAATTGTAAATTTAAAATTTCATTTTTTAGAGATTCTCTTAAAAAAGGAAAAAATTCAGTTTAAGAAACAAGTTTTTAAGGAACTGGGAAACTAAAATAGAAAATTCATTACTTAAAATATTCCAATTCAATGAATATTTTAAGTAATTAATTTTCTATTTTAGTTACTCACTTCCTTTAAAACTTATTTCTTGAACCGAATTTTTTTCTTTTTCAAGAGAATCTCTAGAAAATGAAATTTTAAATTTACAATTTTCAAATAAAAATAGATTTTAATCAAAAATTGATATAATTAATGAACATAAATATTATAGGGAAAGTCTTTTCCCTGTTTTCCTGCGTTCCCGTTTTTTCATATTCTCCAAAAACTTCTCCCTTTCCCCCTTTTCCGAAATTTTTTAAAGAATTCATCTTTTTTGGTTATAAATTTTATTATTTGGTTGAAAATTTAATTGTATTGTTAAAATTCAATATAGATACTTTGTTAAAAAATTAATTTTTCTTCTTGAGTATTCATCATTTTAGTTAAAAATTCACATATTTGGTTGAAAATGCCTTTTTACTTTGTTGAAAATTCATTTTTTAAACTGAAAATTGACCGATTTTATGTTTTGTTGAAAATTTATATATTTTATGAAAAATTCAATAAATGTATCAAAAATTCAACAATTTTGTTGAAAATTCAACTGCTGGCTTAAAAATTAACTTTCTTGTTGAAAATTCATATTTTTGGGTTGAAAATTCCACTGTTTTGCAGAAAGTTCTTCTTCTCGACTCGAAAATTTAGTGATTTGATTCAAATTTTCTTTCTCGGTTGAAAATTCAACTAATTTTTTTATAGTTGGCCTACTCCACCTACAGTCCTACATACTTTGTTACAAAATTAATTTTTTCACAAATATTCATCATTTTAGTTGAAAATTCATTTTTATTCTATTGAAAACTCATCTATTCCATTTTTTGTTGAAAATTTATATTCTTCAGTTGAAAATTCGTCTTTTTCGGTAAAAAAATTAATCTATTTTGTTTAAAGTAAAATACTTTTACTTTCCTGAAAATTTCGAGGCTGATTTCTCAATCAATTGTTTGTTACAATAAAAAAACATGAAATTGCAACATTTTCCCAACACGTTTGCTTGAATTGTTACTCTTTGTTGAGAGATTGGTGAAAAGTTTGTAGGACTTTGTTTTTAGAGTATAAAATAATCTTTAAAATAAGACCTTAGCGAATATCCTACGACCAACTGTTTACGAGATAAGAATTTGTTAATTAACATTATGAATTTTTCACTGAAGACAAAGCGAAGATGAATTTTCATTGTTGAAAAAAATCGGGATCGGGTTTTGCTATTTGATTCTCAAATTGGACAGTTCAGAATATTTAAAGAAAAAAATTTAATTTCAGAAGACAAAAATCACAGAGGGATCGGGGAGAACTATTTTTAAATATTCATATTTTGTTTAAAAAAATTTCTTGAGTTCTGTTTCGCTAAAATATTTAGCAGATTATGCATCTCCAGGAAAAAATATTTTTAAGATGTGAACAAAATTTTTCACATTGCTTATAACAAATCGTTATAAACAACATTTTTTCATACTCAGATATGCTTGCAAAATTCTGTGCAATTGGTTATAAAATTTGTTTAAATAATATTTTCTTGCAACGAATATATTGGACGTAGGATTTGGGGAAAATGATGAATAAAATCCCCTTTCCTGAATGGTTGTACACGATTTTTTCAGATTTTTCTGGCACTTGTAAGCGTGGAAAGGAAATTATTATTTATAACAATTGTTATAAACAATGTGAAAAACTTTGGTGAGATATTAAACGTACTTTTTTCTGAAGATGCACAATCTGCTAGATACTTCAGCGAAATTGAACTCAACAGAATTTTTTTTACAAAATATGAATGAAAAAGAAAAAGTGACCCCCGCCCCCCTCTGTCCTTTTAGGATTCTGAAATTTTGAAAAAAATTCAATATTTTGAATTAGATGTTTATTATATCTTCATTATGATAAATATTTAATACTAAAATGGCCAAAATACCCATTCGTACCAGTGTGCCGTTTGAGGGCACACTGGTGCCCCTCAAATGTCAAATTTAATGGAATTCATTCCCCTATTTTCGGGACAAAATTACCCTATTTCACCCTTTTTGATCCCCTTTTGTGCTGCGATCTCTGATGTTAATATAATTAAATTAAAATAGGAAAGTGAAGTGTGTACCGGTTCGTACAAATTAAAAGAGAACCGGACGACTAGTAATTTTCTAATTGCCGGATCCACTTGTCGTAATGGACCCTTTCTCATTTTTTTTCTGGTTTTCAGCTCAGCATAGGCGTATCGGTACTCTGTGTTCCTTGGCTCAGATGGGCCCAGCCAAATTTGCCAAGGCCGATCAAGGTGAATTTAGCATTTCCTATTGTCTACATTATTGCTACCTTGTTCGTCACCATTGTACCGATGTATGCCAGTCCCCTCGACACTGGTAAGTAAAATTCAAATTTCGTAATAACAGATTTCATACTCTTTCCCATATTCCCCTTTTTAGGAGTGGAAGTGGGGGAATAGGGGAAATAAGAGGAAGAGAAGTATGGGAAATTATGGGAAATGAGGGAGGGGACGTTAGTGGAAATGAGGTGGTGAGAGGTATGAGGGAAGATAAGTAGGGAAGTGAGAGAAAACGTGGGATGGGGAATTAAGGAAAATTCATGGGGGGGGGGGCTAAATGGAAGTTAGTTGGTGTGGGGAATAACGTGAAGGAAAGTAAAGGAAGTAGGGGAGGGCAAATTACGGTAAATGGGGAAGAGAGTGAAATGAGGTTGTAAGGCGAGTGAGGGGAAGGATAGTAGGTGGAGTAAAGGGGAAGTGATTGAAATTGAGGAGGTGAGAGGAAATACGGGAAGGGAAGTAGGGGAAGTGACGAAAAATTTAGGTGAGGCAGTAGGGTGGTGAGAGGAAATAGGGGAAGGGGAGTAGGGGAAGTGAATGAAAATGGGTGGTGAGGGGAATGAGGTGAATGGAAGTATCGTAAGTGCGGAGAAATTGTGGGCAGGGGAAGTAGGGGAGATAAGGGAAGGGCAAATGATAGGAAATGGGGAGGGGAAATAGAGTAGGTGAGTCAAAATGAGGTGGTGAGGGGAATGACGCGAGGGGAGTAGGGAAAATCATGGAAAATGGGGGAGGGGACATGAATGGAAATGAGGTGGTGAAAGGAATGAGGGGAAGGGATGTAGAGGAGTTGTGGAAAAACGTAGGGTGAAGTAAGGGGAAATGAAGGGAGGGGGAGTGAGTGAAATGAGGTGGTGAGGGAAGTGAGGGGAAGGATAGTAGGTAAAGTAAAGGGAAATAAAGGAGTGGAAGTGATTGAAATTGAGTTGGTGAGAGGAAATAGGAGAAGGGAAGTAGAGGAAGTGACGGGAAATTTAAGTGAGGCAGTAGGGTGGTGAGAGAAAATAGGGGAACGTAAGTAGGGGAAGTGAGGGAAAACTTAGGTAGGGGCAGCAGGGGAAGTGAATGAAAATGGATGGTAAGGGGAATGAGGTGAAGGGAAATAGGGTAAGTGCGGGGAAATGCGGAGAGGGGAAATAGGGGAAATCAGGGGAGGGCAAATGATGGGAAATGGGGAAGGGAAGTAGAGTAGGTGAGTGAAAATGAGGTGGCGAGGGGAATGACGGAAAGGGGAGCTGGGAAAATTGTGGAAAATGGGGGAGAGGACGTAAGTAGAAATGAAGTGATGAAAGGAATGAAGGGGAGGAAAGTAGGAGAAGTGTCGGAAAACGTAGGAGTAAGTGAGGGGAAATGAAGGGAGGGGGATTTGGGGGGCTGAATGGGAATAAGTTGGTGAGTGGTATGAGGGGAAGAGAAGTAGCTGAAGTAGGGGAGAGCAAATGATGGGAAATGGGAGAGGGGAAGTGAGTGAATATGGAGTGGTGAGGGGCATGAGGGAAAGGCAAGTAGAGGAACTAAGGGTAAATTTAGGTAGAGGGAGTAGGGGAAGTGAATAAAAATGAGGTAGTCAGGGGAATGAGGGGAAGTGAAGTACTTCAAGTGCGGGGAAATGAGAACAGGGAAGTATAGGAAATTAGTGGAGGACAAATGATGAGAAATGCGGGTGGGGAAGTAGAGTAGGTGCGTGGAAATGAGTTAGTGAGGGGGATGAGGAGTAGGGGAAGTGATTGTAAATGAAGGGAGGGGTAGTAGGGAAATGAATGAGTATGCAAGTGAGAAGAAGTGAGAAGAAATTTTCAAATTTGGCAGGAGCAGTTAGGGAAGTGTAGGCTGGAAAGGGGAAATAGAGGAAAGGGACTTTTAGCTGGATAAGGGAAGACTTCCCCTTTCTTTCTTTATTTTTCGCTCGCATGCGAACTAAATTAATAGGAACCAATATGAAAATCCCACTATTTTTGGTTGAAAGTTAATTCTCTTTTGGTTGAATGTTAATTCTCTTGAAATTTGTAATTATTTTGTCGAAAATTCAACTATTTTGTTAAACATTCGTCTTTTCCGATGGAAAATTCCTCCTTTTCGAATAAAAATTCATCTTTTGTGGTAGAAAAGCTATTCATCTTGGCTAAAAATGAACTTTTTTATGTTGGAAATTTCTTCTTTTCCGGTTCAAAATTCTACTCTCTTCTAAAAAATTCATCTGTTTTATTCGTTTTTGGATTAGAATTAGTTTCTTTTGGTTAAAGATGAAACTAGTTAATTGAAAATTTAATTATTTTTTTTTTTAAATTAATTTTTTTTATTGAACTTTTTTTGAACATTTAACTTCCGTCCTGTCCGATTAAAAATTCAATCCATTTCTAAAAAGTTTGTCTTTTTGTCTTAAAAATTAAACTAGTTGGTTAAAAATTCAACTGTTTTGTTGTAAATTCATCTCTTTTGCTTTAAAGTTTAATTATTAGGTTTGAAAATTCACCTTTCTTGGTTGAAAAATAGCGTTTTTATTGAAAATTCATATTTTTGGGGTTCAAATTCAACGGGTTTCTTAAACATTCAAATTTTTAGCTTGAAAACTGAACTCTTTATTTAAAAATTTATCTCTTTTGGTAGAAAATATGTTTTCGTTGTAAATTCATCTATTTTGTTAATTTGTCGTTTTTTATTGAATTTAACAGTTTTTTATTCAAAATTGAAATCTTTTTTACCTAAAATATCAACTATTATATTTTCGGTTTAGAAATAATATTTTTTTGTTAAAAATTCTCTTATTTGACTGGAGATTTAATTATTTTGTGGAAAATTTAACTGTTTTGTTAAAAGGTCGAAAATTCACTAGTTCTGTATAGAAATTTGTCCCTTTGCATTGAAAACTTTTTTTTGTCGAAAATCTGCTTTTTGTTAGAAGCTTAACTTTTATGATTGAAAATTCAATTGTCTTCAAAAAAATTCTTCGTCCTGCTTGAAAATCCAACTGTTTGGTTCAAAATGCAACTGTTTTTGGTTTAAGTTTAATTTTTGGTTTTTTTGAAAATTCAAATATTTTGTTGAAAAAAAATTTTGTTCGTTAAAATTTTTTTTTCTACCCAAAGTGTAACTTTTCTATTTTTTGTTGAAAATTAAGATTTTATAGTTAAATATTAAGCATTTGGGTTGAATATCATGTATTTTGTCGAAAATTCATCTTTTTGCTTAAAAATTTATAAGTTTGGTTCACATTTTTTTTCTCTCGACTGAAAAATCTTTCTTAGTTGAAAATTCGAATTTTTGATTTGAAAATTCAACTAGTTGGTTACAAAATTCAACTGTTTTGTTGTAATTTCATCATTTCGGGGTTCAAACTCAACATTTTTAAAAAGCATTTGACTTTTTAGCTTGAAAACTCAACTCTTTTATTGAAAATTCATCTTTTTTTATAGAAGATTAATCTTTTTTTGTTTGAAAATTCAACTTTTTTGCAGAATAATCGTAGTTTCCTGTTGAATTTATCTGTTTTTTTATTTAAAATAAAAATATTTCTCAGTGAAAATATCAACTTTTTGTCTTTTTTTTTTATTTAAAATTAAAATTTTTTCCCCTGAAATATCAACTATTGCATTTTTTCACGGATTAATCTATTTTGGATTGAAAATTCATCTTTTTTGTATAATAGTAATCTTTATTCGTTGAAAATTCCACTTTTCTGGTTTATAATTTAACTGTATTCTAAAAAATTCGACTTTTTATATTGAAAATTCTACTAAATATTTGGCTAAAAAAGGTTCTGTGTTTGGTTGAAGTTTAATTTTTTTGTTTGAAAATTCGACTATTTTCTTGTGTTTTAAATCATTAAAAAGAAGTAAAATTTCAAAAATCTTCTAAAACTATACACATAGAACTTTTTTTATTCTTCAAAATTAATAAAAAATTTTGACATTGATTTTTTTTCAGGCTACGGTTGTCTGATGATATTGTCTTCTGTACCTGTATACTTCATCTTCGTTGCATGGAAAAGTAAACCCAAATTCTTCCAAAAGGGCGTCGGTGAGTATTTATTTTATTTTATAAAATGACATGCCTTTTAAAATTCAGACAAGAATAATAATTAGACCATCTCTATTAATTTTTTTGTAATCCCCAAGATTTATTTTGTTTTATCTTTTCTTTTAATTAATTTATTTCTACAGGCGCCGTTACCAAAACTTTCCAGAAGCTGTTGGTAGTCGTCGGACCAAAATCTAAGGTTCAAAAACACGCTATACAGATTTTACTCTTACCATATCAAGCATGCCTTATTTCTTCTTTTAATCCATCAATCAGTCATCTTTCATATTTTATCTCGTTGCATGTCAAGTGATAAGCAGTGCTCATTTCAAAATATTATTTTTATGTTTTTTTTTTAATAATAGATAAATATTCCTTAAATAAAGTCGATGATTCTATCTCACAGAAGATAATAATTTTTATTGTAAAATACAAAATTTAAATTTAAAATGTATTCTATAAAGGGATCATGAAATAACAGGGTGTTTATTCTATCTGGAAAAACCTGGGAATGTCAGGAAGTTTTTTCAAAGCCAGCAAATTTTTTGGAGAGCTTGCTTCATTTTTTTTAAAATTGCAATATAAAAGTGAATAACAATGATTCTTAATTTGTAAAAGTAGCTTTATATTACTGTCTAACTTTCTTTTCTTGACATTTTCTTTTCTTAGAAATTAAATTTTTTAACTGAAAATATAACTACTCTATTTTTGGTTGGAAATTGATCGTTTTTAGTTGAAAATTCAAGAATCTGTTTAAAAAGTCATGTAATTTGTTGAAAATTCAACAGTTTGTTTGCAATTTTTTCTCTCTCTCGACCGAAAATTTTTCTTTAGTTGAAAATTCAACTGATGTAAAAAGCTATATTCTTGGTTGAAATATCAGTTACTATATTTTTCGTTCAGAATTCATCTTTTTTTGAAATTAAAATTTAATAACTTAGTTGAAAGTTAAACTCTTTTATTAAAAATTAATTTTTTTGGTTGAAGATTCATGATTTTAATTGAAAATTCATTTCTGTTAAAAAAAATTTGTTCTTCCGCTAAAAATTAATTTTTGTACTAAAAATTAAACTGTTCAAGTTGAAACTTTACTATTTTGTTGAATATTCCATCATTTTAGTTGAAAATTCATCTCCTTGGTTGAATATTCTATTATTCTAGTTAATGATTCATCATTTCATTCGAAAATTCGTATTTTTGTTTTAAAATTCAACTATTCCAGTTGAAGATTCATAATTCCAGTTGAAAATTCATCTTTTTTGTTTGAAAATATAAATAATTTTTAATAATGAAGTCTTTTTTTCGTTGAAAATTAGTTTTATCCTTTAACTGAAAATTTAAATATTCCATAATTTTAAACGAAAATTAATTTCTTTTGTTTTAAATTAAACTATTCCAGTTGAAGATTCCTCATTTTAGTAGAAAATGCATCAGTTTGGTTGAAAATTACTTTTTTAACTGAAAATTTAAATATTCCATTTTTTTCTTTTTGGTTGAAAATTCAAATATTTTTTCGAAAATTCATGTATTTTGTTGAAAAATCGCCTTCTTTGGTAGAAACTTAATCTTCTTGTTTAAAAATTCACCTTTTTTAAATTTAAGTATTCCAATTGAATTTCATATATATTTTTGTTTGAAAATAAAACTATTTGGTTAAAATTTTAACACATTTTTTTCAAAAATTCATCTATTAATGTTGAAGATTCATCATTTTAATTGAAAATTCATCACTTCGGTTGAATGATTTTTTTATTGAGTTTTTAACTGACATGTTAACTATTTCATTTTTGGTTAAAAAGTGATTGTTTTTAGTTCTAAATTTAACTATTAGGTCGAAAATTGATATTTTTTCAGCAGAAAATTTAATTATTTGGTTAATAATTTATGAATTTTGTTAAAAAATCATATTTTTGATATTAAATTAATAATTTTGGTTTAAAATTCAACTATTTCGGTAAAAGATTCATCATTTTAGTTGAAATCTTATGACTTTATTAAAAAATCATTTTATTTGAAAATTTATCAGTTTTGTTTTTTAACTGAAAATGTAACTATTCCATTTTTGGTTGAAAATTGATCTTTTCCAGTAAAAAAATTCAACAATTTGGTTGAAAATTCAACTATTTCGTTGAAAATTCATGTATTTTGTTGAAAAATGCCCTTTTTTGGTATAAAATTAATCTTCTGTTTGAAAATTCATATTTTTGGTTAAAAATTCAAGTATTCCGGTTAAATACATCTTTTTGGTTTAAAATTCATCACTTTGGTTAAAAACATTTTTTTTTTCGGTGGAAAATTAATTTTTTTCAACTGAAAATTTAACCATTCTATTTTTGGTTGAAAACAAATCGTTTTTAGTTCAAAATTCAACTTTTTATTTGAAAATTCAACTATTTCGTTGAAAATTCATGTATTTTTTTGAAAAATGGCCTTTTTGGTAGAAAATTAATCTTCTGTTTGAAAATTCATATTTTCGGTTAAAAATTTAAGTATTCCGGTTAAATTCATCCTTTTGGTTTAAAATTAATCAGTTTGGTTGAAATTTTTTTTTTTTAATGGAAAATTAATTCTTTTAAACTGAAAATTGAAGTATTCCATTTTTGGTTGAAAACTACGCGTTTATAGATTAGAATTCAACTTTTTATTTGAAAATTGATCTTTTTCGGTAGAAAAATAATCTTTTTAGTTCAAAATTCAACTATTTTGTTAAAAATTCAACTGTTTGGTTAAAAATTCATCTATCTTTTTGAAAATGCAATATTTTTTCTAGGATTTGAGTAGACACCCTGAAAATTAATTATTTGATAGACGCTAATCATAAATCATAAAAGCCGTCTAATCATTCGTAAAAAATTCATTTTTACATTTTGGCATCCTTTGAATTTTCAGTTTGCATGTCGCATCGAACATCAGAACTACAGAACACGATCCACGGTTTATGGTACATACCTAGTGGAAAAAGAAATTGATCATCCTTTTAAAGGATTGTCGCTTGTTAACGATTATGATATTTTTTCACATAATTGGAAAAAATGTTGAGATTTTCTAATAATGGTCAATCCACCAATGAGTGTGTGATAATTTATCAACAATAGTATAAGGAATTAAATCTAAAAATATTTTAGATTAAAGTTAACTTAAAAAAAGAATTAGAAATAATTTAATAATATTTTATTATATTTTTAAAGAAAATCGTAATTTTCTAATTAATCATCTAATCTTCGATAGAAAAAAATGTCTTTTTATCGTTCGATGTTCTCTACAAAATTAGGAACATGCTGAAAAAAATTCGCCGGAAGTGCTAGTCTCAGAAGCTGTGAAATAGATTTGAAGATGATGAGGTTTTGTTTGCATACTCAGTAACGAATCAGGACCAGAAGATTCGAAAATCTTGATCTCATAATATTTTTAAAATTGCCAAAGAAAATGTAAATAAAATGTAATTTATAAACTTAAAAATAAAAAACTATATTTTTTCTAACAACGAGAGTTCGAAATTTAATTTTATCCCGGGGGGATCTTAATTTTAGTAAATTATATTAACATTAATTGATAAGCAATTAGAAGCGAGTGACATAATATTCTCCTTTGATGCCGATAGAAATTTCTAAAGAAAATGTTGAAATTTCCCGAAGAAATTTCACGAGTTGCAGACAGAATCTCATTTGAAAATCTAACAGTGTGATCAAAATTTGTCAATATTTTCATAAATTCTTCCATACTAATTGCATTTTATTCTACAGTCTATTTCTTCAATTCTTCTCAATATTCTAAATTTTCAAAGGGCAGAAAATTTAAAAAAAAATAAAAAAATCTGTTTCAGTGAGTTCCACCAGGTTCCTGCAGAAGATAATGCTCGTCGTCGGGAAGGCAAAACCTGCTCAGGTCTAAAAAGCTGATACTATAAAATTTGTTGAGGAATCGCTTCTTTCTTCGTCTGGAACGAAGTTGAATTAAATAAGGAAAAAAATTGATAGAAAAGAGAAAGAAGGATGGAAAATCAATTTCCTAAATTCTCTCTCCAGGAACGAAACTTTGGTCTTCCACAAACAAGAAGCAGCCATCGTGAATGGGAGACCATCGATCGTTTCTTAATTAACAGATTACTAGACGCTCGCTTCTAATTCTCGAACCAACAGCGAATTTCCCAATACTAGAAAAATTTCCTCAGAGAGACAACTTATCTACAATATTTTTCTCCTATGTTTTCTCTCCGAGTATCGAATTGAAAAAAATATTTTTCTCTCGAAATTTCGCTTCTGGTTCGATTGACAAGACAAGAATTCTAATATTGTCGAATTTTATTAAAATAAAATTGTAATTATAAGGAGAACACAACGTTCGGAATTTTGTTTGGATTCATTAAAGTCCCGGTTAAATCAGGCGGTAGCGGCCCGAGTTCGTAACCGGAAAGTCCGGGTTCGATTCCTGCTGCCTGCATTTTTTGCCAGTTTTTTTTTTTTATTGCAGTTGATTAATATTCATTTTGAACCATTTTTTTCGTATGAGATTCAAATTAAATATACAAAAATAGTATAATAAAAATATAAGGAAATAGCAAAGTAAAATTATATAAAAGTCAGAATTAATTGGAAATTTGATATACATATCATGGTGAAAATAATGGTGCCCGTATTTCACAGTTTAATCAAAATTTTTTTTGGATTTTTAACAATTTTTCGAGGATTACCTGCGAGTATTCAAAAATTGTCAGAAAGTTTTTTCAAAACGCAGTATTTTTCGAATGAGTATAGGTATTTGGAAATTACTTTTTTATTTGATATAGGAATTCTCGCTCTTTCAAGTGATCGGAAAAATTTATTTAAATTAAAAAATGATGGGGTGTTTTTTCTAAAATTCTTGAAAGAGGATTTTCTCGGTAACGCCATTCTTTAAAATTTTTATTCTTTTTTAGTAAAAATCTTTTTGGTAATATCAAATTTTTGCATTTTTTTTATGTTTTCAAAATTCGATGAAAAAATCCAAATTTTATAATTTTTTTTTCTTATATTTTGTTTATAGTTTCTGCTTGTATGGGGAAATTTTTTTTCATAAATTCAAATTTTTTATTTTTTTTTTTCGTAATCAATGCAAAATATCACAAAAGAGCAATATTAATTTGTTGTTGAATTTTTCTTGATGTGTAAACTTTCATCTGCACATTTTTTCGTACCTTCCGTTATTTCCAAGAAAAGTGCAAAAGTTCGATTTTTCGAAAATAATTTGTTTCTCCTTGTATAGGCCATTAAACCATCTATTTTTGAAAAAATAAAAAGTTTTAAAAGTAAGGTTTTTGAGAAAATCCACTATCAATCATTTTAGAAAAACAGTCGTCATTTTTCAAATCAAAATTTTTTGGGATCAATTGAAAGAGTGAGAATTCCTGTGTCGACTAAAAAAGTAATAGTAATCTTTCTTAACAAAAAATTCCACAAGGAATCAGAAAAATTAATTTTTTCATACGAAAATAATGGTTAAAAATTATTATTTTTGCCTGATTTCAGTAAATTTCGTAATCAATTACAACAAACGAAATTTTAATGAAAGAAAAACATAAAAAAAAATACGGGTGGCAGGAATCGAGCCCGGACTTTCTAGTTACAAACTAGAGAATTTTTGAACAGAGCATCCTATTACTTTTAAAAGTTTTGTAATTTAATGTTATTTAAATTCCGAAGGTTGTAGGTTCCCCGTGTTAGCTGCTGTACCATCAAAGAAGTTTTTATTTTTATTTAACTAATGATTTATTTTTAAACTATTACAGTCAGTATTATAAAAATACCAGAAAAAAATGCTGGACCAAGGTTTAATAAATTTCAAGGCCGGATTTTGACCTTTATAAATCGACTATTTGATCGTAGAGCAGCAAGGCAAGTTGTTTGGATCAATGTTAATTTTTTCCTCGTGTTATCAAACGTGGATAATATAACAATAATTTATTATAATCAGTTCCACAGAGAACCGGATATGGCAAATTATCGATTAACGTCCTTTTTGACGAATCGACTTTGAACATTGAAAAAACTGCCTTGATTTTATCGCAAAGAAACAAACAGCACTTACGCAAAATAGACAATACTACACTGCCCAGTCGCTGGTTGTCTCAAGGAATTGCGTATTTTTAGTCTAGACGTGACGTCTGTGAATTTTTTTTCAAAGCTACAATCTTCCATGTTTTCAAATCTGATGAATTTAAAAATTTAAATGACAATATCTGCTTCCGGTTGTTATTAAATCATCAATTGAATTACATTTTTTCGAATTTTGGGTCCAAATTTTTCAATTTAAAAAATCGGGAAAAATTCACTGATGTCACGATAGGAATTGTTATTAAACTGTCATAAGCTTCGAGTGAAATACGTAATCCAAAATTGGAAACGGTCCTAATTTGTCCGTATGCGAGGCATTCCTAAATATTGTAAGAAAATATTTTTTTTATAAAAAAAAGTACATTCCTAGTTCCGAAAAGCAAGTTGAAATTCGAATGCCTTTATGTAACACAAATTCTGTTTTCCTCTCGTGAATGTTTCACTTTTTTTCGAAAATTTATCAAATCCTTAATTCCAGCTAGAAAAAGATACTGCATTTCGTCCTAATTTATATTATTTAAATTAGAACAAGTTTAAACAAGACTCAAAGCAAAGTGTTGGTACTCGAATTCATAATCACTCATCTGTTAAGAAATAAGCGCTATATTTATTCAATACCGGTTCATATAATTATAGATTAATAATAAGGAAAATGTTGTGTTAAGTATTAAGCAACACTGTTACAAAACAGAGATCAGAGGCACGAACGCTTTTCTCAAAAAGCTACATATCTTCATTTTTTTATGAACTTACAATCTTTTTGAATAATAACTTGAAAAATTTATTATTTCGAAATCAAGAAAAGCAAACGTTTCCTCACATCTCCTATCAAGTTGTACATAATTCTAAAAAATCATTGTTACGCCATCAGCTTTTGCAATATTCGACGAAAATACTCTGCGATTATAATTGTTCACTAGGGTTGTTGAAAAATGAATTACAAATTTTTTCTTCAAATTTTCATGCTTACCGCCCCCAAATTTGTTCAAATCCAGAAAAAAAATGTCTAAAAAAAATTATATTCAGGGGAAACCTCCTTAGAGTGGATAATGCAACCTACAGTGGATAATAATTAAGAGCACAAATGAAAGAAAAATATTTTTTTTTATTTATTAATACGTATAGTGTGTTAACTACTAATTGAATTGAATTAAATTATTTTAGATGCATTAGTATTTTTAATTAATAATTATCCACTGTAGGAGGTTCCCCTTTGAGAGTCCGTAAGCCTTATGAAAAATACATATTTCCCATAAGAAAAAAAGACGTTCTTGTAAATTTTATTTAGAATCGTCAAATAGATATAGAATAGAAACAATTACTTTTCAAATATCACCCTCATACATGTGCTTTATAGGGTTCCAAAAAACCCCCATAAGTGAAAAATTGGATTTTGCGAATTTTTGGCGCTAATTATTTTATTGTGATTGTTTAATACTAATTGCTTCTAATGCATAAAATACTGAATTCTACTGATAATTAAATCTTTACTTGGATTGTTTAAACAATTTATAATTATTTTTTTAGCAATTTTCTCTTAGAATAGATTTAGAAAGTCACGGTTTTTCCTAATTCTTCAATTTATTTTCACCTTTTCAATTAGAGTTAAATTTGTTCAAGTTTTCATTAATTAAAGTTAACAAAAATAATTTTTCAAAGAGTTTATTATTTTTAATAGTATTCTCTTTGAATAATGCTAGAAAGATGAAGTTTTTTTTTAATTTTCCGACTTTTTGTTTCACTTTTTGAATTAGAGTGAGGTGATAATTAACTCGAGTTAACAAACATAATTTTTCAAACAATTCATTATTTTTAATAATATTTTCTTTGAATAATGTTACAAAGTTGCGGTTTTGTCCAAAATTTTTAAATTTGCTTCAACTTTTTAGTTATGAACAAATAATAAATAAAATAGATATCTGAAATATTCTTCAAATTTTTTATGTGGATCATATCAAATGTAAATTTTCCTTAAAGTTGCTACTTACAGTTTTTTTTATTAAATTAATATTAATATTGATTATTTGTTCCTAACTAAAAAATCAAAGAAAAGCTGAAAATTTCAGAAAAACCGGCAACTTCCTAGCACTACATTAAGAAAAGATAAATATAAACAATAAATTTGAAAAATTGTTTAAACAATTGTTTTAAACATCTAATTATCAGTAGAAAGTGATTTTTTATGCATTAGAAACAATTTGTATTAAAAAAACCGTAAAAAAATGATAAGTAGCGCCAAAAACTCACAAAAAGCAATTTTTCACTTATAGGTTCTTTGGGGCCCTATAAAACAGACTTATGGGGTTGCTATTATAAAATTAACTTTTGGTGTTTATTCTCTGGCTAATTGTAAAGAGAAATATTGAGTTTCAACTCGATTCACCTAATATTGACGATTCTGGATAAAATTTACAAAAACGTTTTTTTTTCTTATGGGAAATAGGTGTTAAGCCTCTAGAGTGGATAATAATTAAAAATATTAATGCAAGTAAAATAATTTAATTTAATTAATAGTTAAGACATTTTACGTGTTAATAAATAAATTGAAAAATTAATTATTTTTCTTATATATGTGCTTTTAATTATTATCCACTGTAGGTTGCATTATCCACTATAGGTCGGTTTCCCCTAAATATAATTTAAAAAATGCATTTATTTTTTTTTTCGAACAAATTTGGGGATGACATGCATAAAAATTCAAGAAAAAAAAATTTGAACCACCCTATTGTTCACTGGTAGATTTTTTACTACTTAGCTCAGCACCGAAAAAGAAGATTATTGTAAAACTGTTTATACAACAGGAATAGTTTTAATTTTTTTACTGCTTTAGCATTTAGTGTATTATATTTATAAGCGTATTTTTATTGCTGACATTTAATTTTTTATGTCCAGAGTAAAATACATTTAAATCATCTTTTAGATTCTAAGTTCCGACTAGGAGTGATTTTTAGTTTTGAAATGAATTTAATTGTACTTTTTTAATGAATTTTCAAAGGGCATTTTGTGCATACAATCGTTGAAAAAAAATAAGGAACTGAGTTTCAAATTGACCTTTAATGCATTGATTCGATAAATATCCATGAACTTTACACTCCTTATCTTTTACATTGTCAGCATTCGGTTTTTATTTTTCAAGAAACTACATGCAGTCGATGTACGAAATCATAATAATAATTAGCAATCGAATTATCAGAGATTTAATTTATCGCCACTGAAATATTTCAAGGATAATCTATATTTGTATTTACATCACAGAAATATTAAAGTAGCGATGATCTCTTCGATGTGTAATGTTTTTCTTCAAGTTTTGTCAAGTTTTGGTGCATTTTTTTCTATTATTCGCCTCGAGTGCTTCTAGCGAAACTATTTTGAAATTTCAAACATGGAACGTTTGGAATACGTGTTTAGAATTAATTCTTAATAGCTTAGACGATAACCGGTACTAGCAACATTCCTCTTTACAAAATCGCATTTTTTCTTGTTTTTCTTGTTTTTTTTTATTAAAAAAAAGACGGAATCTATGCGTTAGAATAATTTCCCGATTTTTAAAAAATCCTATTGTGATCCCAGATAAAGTCTTGCTAAAGTACTAAGTATGAGACAAAAGTACCAAATTTTCTTGAAAAAAGTGGGACATAAGTGTCAAAAAAGTCCCACTTATTTTTTATTTATTTTATTTTAAGAAGGATTTTTTTAGATTCTAAACAATTCTTAAAATACTTTGAACTCTTTTGGTACTTTAGTCCTATTTTAGCAGTACTTTTTTGGGACATAAATCCCATCAGCACTTGTCAAAATTAAAAAAAAAAATTAAATTAATCTTATCTAGTATTTGTGTCCGAAAAATTATTTAGGACTTTATCCGGGCTCCCAATAAGACTTTTTTACTTGGATTATTTGAAATTAATTTAGAAACTTGAAATCGATTTGTTAGGATTTACTTTTTTTAATTAAAGAGTCGATTTTTTAGACTTCTTTTTAGTAGAGAATTCTGAAGGTAGTTCCAATCGAGTTGGCAGGATTGCCAATTCGAAAAACATATCCATAATTAGGTCTCCTGACCAAAAATCATTACAGGGTGTCCTACCACGCATGATCTCAATTCTAGAAGCTGAATCATCTTTCCCGTACTTTATTTCCCTGTCGATATTTCCAATCTTCATCCGCAAGTTCTGAAAAAAATTGATATCGGAGTTAAAATTAAATTCTACGTTGAAAAATTATAAAAAGGTTTCAAATTTAATTTTTTAGAAAGAAGATAATTCAAATTAAAAGAGTATCCAGTCATCACAGAGTGTCACCTAGTCACCTTTTGTCACCTATTTCAAAACTTGTCACCTATTTCAATTATCTTGAAAAATTGTCACCTTTTCAAATTTTTTTAAGTTGAAAAACTAAAATATTTTTTCAAAATTTCAATTTTTTTGAGACAGGAAATAAGCCGAAAAATGACAGTGAATTTATTTTCTAGGCTTGAATTTGATCATTTTATTTTGTTAAGTCTGGTATTTTTTAGAATAATAATTAAAGAAAATGTTATTCGTCATATTCAAAATTCTATCAAATTTAATCATTTGAAATTCAAGGAATGAAAATTGGACAGTTTCAAATTGAAAAGATTAATAATTAAGCAATTTTAGTAATTTTACGTTTAAAAACTTCAATATTTAAGAAATTAAATTTTCAAGATTCTAAATTGAATCCTTTAAGATTCTGTAAATTTATTTAAAATTGAAAGCCTTGATTTTTAAATAAAATTATTATTAATAATTTGAATTAAATTAAAATTAAATTATCATTATCAAAAATGAAATTATATTGAAATCGTTCAAAGATTTAATAGGGACGACTGAAAAATTTCGAAAAATAAAATTTCCGATACTATAAAATTCCCGAATAGTACCGAATTTGAAAATTCCCGACATGAATTTGCCAAATTATAAAATGTTCGAACTAGAAAATACCCGAATTCAAAGAATTAATCATTTATTAAAAATAATTATGATTTATTTGTTAAGAATACAATAATCGAATATTTCTATCAAAAAATAAATTATTTTAATGTTTCAAGTTTCTAAAATTATTGTTTGAATTTAAAATAACAATAATTGACCAAAATTTGGGACGACTGAAAAATCCCGAAAAATAAAATTCCCGACACTGCAAAATTCAAGAATAATAAAATTTACGAATAATAAAATTTACGATTAATAAAATTGCCGAAAAATAAAAATCCCGAATTGGAAAATTCCCGAATAATAAAATTTCCGAATTGTGAAATTCCCGAATAATAAAATTCCCGAACATTTTATAACAGAACCGAATTGGAACATTCCCAAATAATGAAATTCCCGACATTTAATAATATTACCGAATTGGAAAATTCCCGAATAACAAAATTCTCGACAGAAAATTGCCGAATTATAAAATATCCGAATTCAAAGAATTAAAATTGGTTTATAAATATATTTTATCAAATAAAAATACAATAATATAATATTATTCTAAAGATTTATTTTTTATGTGTATTATATTTTTATTTGATAAAATATATTTATAAAACAATTGTAATTGTTTGAATTCGGGAATTTTCCAATTCGGATATTTTTAATTCGGCAATTTTCTGTCGAGAATTTTATTATTCGGGAATTTTCCAATTCGGTAATATTATAAAATGTCGGGAATTTTCCAATTCGGCCATATTATAAAATGTTCGGGAATTTTCCAATTCAGGAATTTTATTATTCGCGAATTTCACAATTCGGGAATTTTATTATTTGGGAATTTTATTATTCGGGAATTTTCCAATTCGGGATATTTACTTTTCGGCAATTTTATTATTCGTAAATTTTATTATTCGGGAATTTTCCAATTCGGGAAGTTTGCAGTGTCGGGAATTTTATTTTTCGGGATTTTTCAGTCGTCCCATTTTAAATTCAAACAATAATTTAAGAAGCTTTAAGCATTAAAAATAATATTTTCAATAAAAATATTCGATTATTGTATTTTTAATAAATGATTAATATTCAAAAAAATTTAATTGTTTAAATTCAGGAATTTTCTAGTTAGGATATTTTATAATTCGTCAATTTTCTGTCGGGATTTTTATTATTCGGGTATTTTCAAATTCGGTAATATTATAAACTGTCTGGAATTTCATTATTCGGAATTTTCGAGTCGTCCCCTGTAATAACTATTATTTCCAAACGAGAAAATAGCACAATTCAAGATTAAAATGTTTAATATTGAATATTTTTTAAATTAGGTGCATTTGAAATCCTTCATAGTTGAATAATTTTAAATATAAAGCGTTTAATTTTAAACAGTTTTTATATTGAAATATTTAAAATTGTTAGTATCAAAAACTGTCTGGTATGAAATTAAAAATTTGCAAAATTGTAAAATTTCCAACTGAATATAAAAGTTTAAATAATTGAATTTAAAGCGTCAAAAATTGATTAGTTTTAGATTAAAAATTTTATAATTGAGTACGATGACAAATTAAAAGCCTTAACAATTAAACAGTTTTCAGTATTTCAATGTTCAATATTAAATTTGAATTTGTTTGCTGTTTGAAGGCCTCGAAATAAAAATTCTTTAATTTTGATGTTCTTTACTTTTGAATTATACGCACAATTTTATTCCTTCGTATTATATTTGCAAAATTTGAAATTAAAATTATACTTTAAATTATAAATTTTTTTCGAGAGCTTGAATTTTAAAACTTAGACAACCGGGACCTATTTTTGAAAAAATCACCTTTTTTAAATTCAACAGGTACTGTGATGACTGGAATCGGAAATGAATTTGAATTCAAGAATCCAGCCATAATTTTACAAAAAATCAAAATACTCGTTTGATCGAAGGTTTTTCTAGAGATCGAAATGAATGTTAAAAAACAAAAAAAAAATCAAAGGAGACTAAGGAAATATGATAACGTGACAATAAGGCATCGACTGACAATGAATAACGAGAAAGAAGACACAAAAACGGTAGAATGCATTTGATATGATTACATTATTTTTATTAGATTCGATCTCTACTGTATTGCTGTGTGTAATAAATAATAATGTGAATTCTGTATTCCGCGACTGAGTAAAGTGAGCACGAGTTGCGTGTGTTATTCTGTAAATGTAATGTCTTCGATTGAATAAAAAGCGGTACAGGTAGCTTAGGATCTGAATGAATGGAGAACAGTGTCAGAATAAGTGAACTGTGACAATACATCAATATATGTATGAAAAAAAATGATTATTTTATATTTTCCGATCCCTTTTATTATCTTCAATTTCAAAATCCTGGAAAAATTAAATTTATTAAAAATTGTAACATGAAATTAAAGAATAATGTTTTTTTTAATTTATAAAATTAGCTTAATATTACTGGACTGAACTATTTTTTTCAAAATTCGTTTTTTTTTCTTTCTTTGGAAATTAATTTTTATACGGTAAATTCAACTATTCTATTTTTGGTTGAAAATCGTTTTTTTTTTGCTTGAAAATTCAACAGTTTTCTTGACATTTTTTTTCTCTTGGCAGACAAATCTTTCTTAGCTGAAAATTCTTTTTTCTGGTTCAAAACTATTTTTTTTTACTTAAAAATTTAACTAATGTAGTAGAATTAATTTTTGATTGAAAATTGATCTTTTTTCAGTGGAAAACCTTTTTTGAGCATTAATTTGTTTCTCTGAGAATTTAACTATTCCACTTTTTGTTGAAAATTTAACAATGTGGCCAAATGGATGTTTTGTGTTGAAAATTCATATATTTATTTTATTAGATTTTAGTTGGAAATTCGTAACTTTAGTTGGAAAATTTTTTCTACTGAAAATTGAACTATTTCATTTTTTTTGAAAATTGTTCTTTTTTAGTTCAAAATTCAACTACTTGATTCATGCTTTTTGTTGAAAATTCGTCTTTTTGGTAGAAAATGAATCTTCTTGTTTGAAATTTGATCTTTTTTGGTTAAGAATTCAACTGTTTGTTTGAAAATTAATATGTGTGATGAAGATTCAAGTATTTGGTTGAAAATTCGTCTTTTTTGTTAAAATATCAACTATTACATGTTTTGTTGAGAATTTATCTTTAATTTTACTTCTTAGTAGCCAATTGAAGTATTTAGTGTAAGTTTGAACTACTTTGTTAAAAATTCATTTTTTCCGTTGAAGATTCAATTATTTTGTCAAAAAATCGTCTTTTTTGGTTCAAAACGGTATTTAATTTAAAATTAAAATTTTCATTTATAAAAGTAGCTTCATATTACTGGATTAAACTATTTTGTTGAAAATTATATATTTTTTTTCTTTTGAAATTAATTTTTAAACGGAAAATACAACTATTCTACTTTTGGTTGAAAATCGATCTCTTCGCTTGAAAATGCAACAGTTTGGTTGCCATTTTTTTCTCTTGGCAGAAAAATTTTTCTTAGTTGAAAATTAGTTTTTCTGGTTCAAAACTACTTTTTTTACTTGAAAATTTAACTAATGTAGTAAAATTAATTTTTGATTGAAAATTGATCTTTTTTTCAGTGGAAAACCTTTTTTGAGCATTAATTTGTTTCTCTGAGAATTTAAATATTCCACTTTTTGTTGAAGATTTAACTATTTGGCCAAATAGATCTTTTTCTGTTGAAAATTCATATATTTATTTTATTAGTTGGAAATTCGTAACTTTAGTTGGAAAGGGTTTTCTACTGAAAATTGAACTATTTCGTTTTTTGTTGGAAAAGATTCAAGTATTTGGTTGAAAATTCGTCTTTTTTGTTAAAATATCAAATATTACATGTTTTGTTGAGAATTTATCTTTAATTTTACTACTTTGTAGCCAATTCAAGTATTTAGTGTAAGTTTGAACTACTTTGTAAAAAATTCATTTTTTCCGTTGAAGATTCAATTATTTGGTCAAAAAATCGTCTTTTTTGGTTCAAAACGGTAATTAATTTAAAATTAAAATTTTCATTTATAAAAGTAGCTTTATATTACTGGATTAAACTATTTTGTTCAAAATTAGTTTTTTTCTTTCTTTGGAAATTAATTTTTATACGGAAAATTCCACTATTCTATTTTTGGTTGAAAACCGTTTTTTTTTTGCTTGAAAATTCAAGTTTGCTTGACATTTTTTTTCTCTTGGCAGACAAATCTTTCTTAGTAACTAATTTTTTTTACTTGAAAATTTAACTAATGCAGTTAAATTAATTTTTGGAATAAATTGATATTTTTTAAGTGGAAAACCTTTTTCGAGCATTAATTTGTTTTTCTGAGAATTTAAATATTCCACTTTTTGTTGAAAATTTAATTTTTTGGCCAAATGGAACTTTTTTTGATGAAAATTCATATATTTATTTTATTACATTTTAGTTGGAAACTCGTAACTTTAGGTGGAAATGTTCTTCTACTGAAAATGAAACAATTTCATTTTTTGTTGAAAATTATTTTTTTTTGTAGTTCAAAATTCAACTACTCGGTTTAAAATTCATGATTTTTGTTGAAAATTCGACTTTTTTGTTTAAATTCAACTGTTTTTTAATGAAAATAAAACTCTTTTTTATTAAAATATCAACTATTACATGTTTTGTTAATTTTACTACTTATTAGCCAATTCAAGTATTTAGTGTAAATTTGGACTACTTTGTTAAAAATTCATTTTTTCGGTTGAAGATTCAAAATTTTAGTTGAAAATTAATCTGTTTTTGTTAAAGATTCAATTATTTTGTCAAAAAATCGTCTTTTTTTGTTTCAAAACGGTATTTAATTAAAAATTAAAATCTTTTTTGGTTTAAGAACAATGTTTTTTTTTCATTTATAGAAGTAGCTGTATTAGATTAAAATAGATTATTACTGGATTAAACTATTTTGTTGAATTTTTTCTTTCTTTGGTAATTAATTGTTAAACGGAAAATTTAGCTATTCTACTTTTGGTTGAAAATCGAACTTTTTGCTTGAAAATGCAACAGTTTGGTTGAAATTTTTTTTCTCTTGGCGGAAAAATCTTTCTTAGTTAAAAATTCTTTTTTTTTTTTTTGGTTTATAATTAATTTTATTGGACATGAAAATTTAAATAATGTAGTTCAATATTCTACCATTTTAGTTGGGAAATAATCACTTTGACTGAAAATTAATTTTTTCCACTGAAAATTTAAATAATTAACTTTTGGTTTAAAATTGACCTTTTTTAGTTAAAACTCTTTTTTGAACATTAATTGGTTCCTCTGAGAATTTAACTATTCCACTTTTTGTTGAAAATTTAACTGTTTGGCCAAATGGGTCTTTTTCTGTTGAAAATTAATATATTTTGATAAAAATTTGTCTTTTTTTGTAGAAAAATTAATCATCATTTCTGTAGAAAATCAATCTTTTTGTTTGAAAATTCATTGTTCATATTGAAAATTTTTTGTTTGAAATTCAACGATTTCAGTTGAAGATTCATTATTTTAGTTCAAAATACGACACTTCGGTTGGAAATGTAACTATTTTGATGATGTTTTTTTTTTTTTAAATCATTTTCTTTTTACTGAAAATTGGAATTTCTTGTTAAAAATTTTGTTTTAAAATTCATATATTCGTCTTTTTTGGTAGAAAATTAATCTTCTTGCTTAAAAATTCGTCTTTTTTGTTGAAATTTTTTTACATTAATTTTATAAATTGAAAATTGTTGGAAATTAATTTTTTTTTTCACTGAACATTTACCTATTCAATTTTTAGTTTAAAATTGATCCTTTTTAGTGAAAAAATCACGTATTTTTTTTTTAAATTCTTTTTTCTTTAGTTTGGAATTTTTTTGTTGTTAAAAATTTAACTACTTGGTTCAAAATTCATCTTTTTTAGTTGAAAATTCGAAAATTCATGTTCTTTATTAAAAATTTGTCTTTTTCGTTTAAAATTCGAAAATTCCAGTTCAAGATTCATTATTATAGATGAAAACATTTTGTTGAAAATTTGTTTTTTGTTTGAGAAATAATTTTCCAACTGAAAATGTAACTATTCCATTGTCGGCTAAAAACTTTTCTTTTTTTGTTGAAAGTTAGACTATATCTTCAGTTGAAAATCGACTACATCCGAAAAATACCAGTTCAAAATTAATAATTTTAGTAGAAAATTCATCCCTCTGGTTGGAAATGTAACTAATTTGTTGAAAATTCGTTTTTTTGGGTGAAAAATAATTTCCTAACTGAGAATTTAACTATTACATTTTTTGTAGAAAATTGATCTTTTTTGTTGAAAATTCAACTATTTGTTAAAAAAATGTATCTTTTTTGTTTAAAAATCAACTCTTCCAGTTAAATATTCATCATTTTAGTTAAAAATTCATCACTGGTTGAAAATTTCCAGGGTATTTACTCACCTGGAAAACCTGGAATTGTCAAGAAATTTTTATATCCCTGGAAAAACCTGGAAATGTCAGGGTATTTTTTTAAGGAAGGGAATTTTTTCGAGTTCGTGCTTCAATTTGTTTAAATTTGTTATATGAAATTAAAAAAAAAATGTTTTTTCATTGATAAAAGAAGCTTTATATTACTGGAATTAACTATTTTCTTGAAAATTTTTTTTTTTTTGGAAAATAAGTTTTTCTAACTGCAAATTTAACTATTCTATCTTTGTTTGAAAATTAATTATTTCCGCTGACTTCAATTTTTGTTGAAAATTAATGTTTATTAGTGGAAAATGCATATATTTTGTTGTAAATTCGTCTTTTCGGTACAAAATTATTCTTATTTGTTGAAAATTCATCTTTTTAGTTTAAAAATCAACTTTAGTTTAGGATTCATGATTTTAGCTGAAAATTCATTACTCTCGTTAAAAATTTGGTTTAACATTAATTTTTTTAATTGAAAAATTAACTATTCCAGCTGAATATTCGATCTTTATTAGTTGTAAATTCATGACTTTTGTTAAAAATTCGTCTTTTTCATAGAAAATTAATATTCTTGCTTGAAACTTTATATTTTTTGTTGAAAAGTCAAAATTGTTGTAACAAATTGAACTATTTTTGAAAAAATTTTTTTTTTTTTTAGAAAATTAATTTATCAACAGAAAATCTTAACTATTCAATTTTTTATGAAAAATTAATGTGGTTTAAAATTAAAGTACTTCGTTACAAATTTTTATCTTTTTGTAAAAAATTCATCTTCTTGGTTGAAAATTGATTTTTTTTTATCACAATTAACTTTCATATTGGAAAATCAATCTTAGTGGTTGAAAATTCTTTTTTATCATCGACAAATTTTGGTTTAGATTCAACTACATATTCCAGTTGATTCATAATTTTACTTGGAAATTCGTAACTTTAGTCGAAAATGTTTTTCTACTGAAAAGTGAACTATTTCATTTTTTGGGTGAAAATTCAACTATTTGGTTAAAAGTTCATCTACCTTGTAAAAATACAAAATGTATGTAATACATAATAATGGTAACACGGAATTTTAGAAATTTGAAGCGTTAATTGAATTTAATTAATTTTACTAACTAATTTAATTTAATTAATTTTACTGATTAATTAAATTTAATTGATTTTACTTCAAAGAATATATTTTTCCATTTTCGTCAAAAATCTCCTTATTTCCTCTGTTTTTATAGGGCATCTACTCACCTGGAAAATATTTATCATTCAAAAAAATTTGTTTAAATTATTGTTCAAATTCATGAACTTTAGGAACAAATTCAAGAAATGATTAATTTATGTTTTAAGTATTATTTATTTAATTATTCGGTGATGATATATTTAAGAATACCTTGCAATATATTTTGACAAAGCTTTCTAAACTGAAAGAAACACGTACCACTAAAAAAATTACTTATCCTTTAATGAAGTTAATTTCACAAATGAAAAAACCGTTTTTTAATTTTACATGTGAATAGCACTACTCTTATTTTTATTCAGGAAACAAAAACACATTTAGATATTTTTAAGAACTAAAAAAAAACATAATAAACTCGCGAAATTGTAATTTTTCCCAGGATTTGAGTAGATTCCCTGGCTTAAAAAATATAATAATATATTATAAAGTTTGATGAACTAAATTACTTGTACAGAAAAAAACAAGACCTTCTTGCGTATAAAAGAGCGTGGTTTATAATTTATTTTTCCATACAAAGACATAAGAGACCAAATGTTGATATTTAATTTGCCAAATAACATACATTTTTTGTCACTTCTCGTAAGATTCGAGGATACTACGGTCGTTTGGATTGAAGAGGTACAAGTTTACTGTTCCTTAATATATAATTCGTCGGGTTTTGTTCCCAAAAATAAGACAACGTTTAAAAATAAAGTTCAGATTAACTTGACATTTGAGCTTTTCCATCGCCTTTACGCACCTCAGCCCCTAAAATTGTGCACGATCTCGATTCTCAAAGCATCTTATTAATAAATTCAAAAATTCCCTGAGGAGTTTAATTAAATTAAAAAATCACTCGAACTTTGAAAATAAAGTCCAAGCACTGTCCGAAGTTTAAAACAATTTGGGTGATGCTGCACCTTATTTCAACTAAAAATACATGTTGAAACAGGGACTGAGACCGTGTCGCCAGTCGATTCGCAGAGATATAAAAATTATTTCAATAACTAATATTTTGTCCAATAAGCTCCTCTAATTTGTGAACTATTTTTTTTCTCTATATATTGAAGTACATTGATCGAATTAAACACAATCAACACTCGTTGGGTGTCATGTGCAATTATCTAGACTTAACTACCGTAAATTTAGATAGCGATTTAAATTTAAAATATTTTTGTAATTTTAAAATATAGAAAAATTTCACTACTTTGAGGAACACGCGAATCGTGAGACGAAACGGCTTCTTCGCTCCTTTTCGAAACTAATTTCGCGCACCATCCATTAGAATAGAATAAAATTAATTTAAATTACTATAGTTATCGCTTATAATTAAACATGTACATTACGTTCTTAATTTTAAATACTTATCGCAAGTGGAGGGGCTTTTATCGAACGACTTCTAGCTAGAAATATGGTTAATTTCCAACATTTTAAATACGAATATCAAAACGGGTTCTACATTTCAAGTAACAGAAGCTCTCCGCGACAAAATATGTTGTTTTTAGAGAAAATCATTAGGCGATACGTATTTTTCTATTCTGGGGAAAACAAATTTCCACAGGGTTCCCAATATTTGAATTTTGAGGTCTATTAAAAAAAAAATCCTGTCTTTAAAATTCTATAATTTTTTATATAAATTAGATGTCCCAATTTTCTTTTAATCTTCTGGTGATTTTTACCAGCTTCTTTCGAAGTCCATCAGAAAATTTAAAAAAGTTTAAAATTAACATAGTGTCGACAAAAAAATCCAAGATTTTTTGCTTATTTTTGGTTAAATTTGGTCTTCTATATCTATAAGAAATCTTGTGGGTTTTATACAGGCTAAAACATTTTTGTAGTCAGAAGAAATTTTCCATAAAATTGTTAATTTCCAAGTTTTTTTAAATTTTAAACTTAAATTATAAGATGAAATTCGTTATAAAACTTTTTTATTCAATTTCTTGTATCAACTGTTACACAATTTCAAATTTCAAAAATCCAAACTGTTATCGACTGAAAAATCCCGAAAAATAAAATTCACACATGTAAAATTCCCAAATTGGAAAATTCTCGAATAATAAAAATTCCGAACAGTTTATAATATTATCGAATTGGAAAATTCCCCAATTTGAACAATTGAAATTTTTTTAATTAAATTTTATTTATTTATTAAACATACAATAATCAAATATTTGTATAACAAAAAATTATTTTTAATGCTTAAAGTTTATACAATTATTGTTTGAATTTAAAATAACTACAATTGAAAAAAAATTTTCATCCAGAAATATATTCTTGTCAATTATTGTTATTTTGAATTCAAACAATAATTTTAGAAACTTTAAACATTAAAAACAATTTTTTTAATAAAAATATTTCATTATTGTATTTTTAATAAATAAATAATATTTATAAAAAACAAATTGTGTTTGTTTAAATTTGAGAATTTTCTAGTTAGGCAAGTCGGCAATTTTTTGTCGCGAATTTTCAAATTCGGTAATATTATAAACTGTGGGGAATTTTATTATTCGACAATTTTATAATTCAGGAATTTTATTATTCGAAAATTTTATTATTCGGTAATTTTATAATTCAGGAATTTTATTATTCAAAAATTTTAGCATTCGGGAATTTTCCAATGCCGGAATTTCACAGTGTCAGTAATTTTACTTTTTTGGGATTTTTCAGTCGTCCCTAATAAAATTCCCGAATTTAAACAATCAAGATTTTTCTAAATTAAATTTTATGTATTTATTTCAAAAATAACAATAAAATATTTTTATGAAAAACCAATATTTTTCATGTTTAAGGATTCTAAAATTATTATTAGAATTTAAAATAACGACAATTTTAAAAAAATTTCATCAAGAAATATATTCTTGTCAATTATTGTTATTTTGAATTCAAAAAATAAGTTTAGAAACATTAAACATTAAAAATAATTTTTTAAATAAAAATATGTCATGATTGTATTTTTAATAAATAAATAATATTTAGAAAAAACAAATTGTATTTGTTTAAATTCGAGAATTTTCTAGTTCAGCAAGTCGGCAATTTTTTGTCGGGAATTTTCAAATTCGGTAATATTATAAAGTGTGGGGAATTTTATTATTCGGCAATTTTATAATTCGAAAATTTTAACAGTCGGGAGTTTTATTATTCGAAAATTTTAGCAGTCGGGAATTTTCCAATTCCGGAATTTCACAGTGTCGGTAATTTTACTTTTTGGGATTTTTCAGTCGTCCCTAATAAAATTCCCGAATTTAAACAATTAAGATTTTTTTCAAATTAAATTTTATGTATTTATTTTAAAAACCACAATCAAATATTTTTATAAAAAAAACAATATTTTTCATTTTTAAGGATTCTAAAATTATTATTTGAATTTAAAATAACTAAAATTAAAAGAAATTAATCCAGAAATATATTTTTGTCAATTATTGTTATTTTAAGATTAAAAAATAATTTTAGAAACTTTTAACATTGAAAATATATTTTTTTTTGCTAAAAATATTTTATTATTGTATTTTTTGTGAATGAATAATATTTATAAAAAGCAATTTTTAATTATTTAAATTAGAGAATTTTCTGTTCGGATATTTTATAATTCGGGAATTTTCAAATTCGTTAATATTATAAATTGTCAGAAATTTTATTATTCGGTAATTTTATAATTAAGGAATTTTATTATTCGGTAATTTTATAATTAAGGAATTTTATTATTCGGTAATATTATTATTTGAAAATTTTGTTTTACTTTTTGGGATTTTTCATTCGTCCTTAATAAAATTCCGGGATAAAAAAATTTCCAAATAATAAAATTCCCGAACAATTAATAATATTACCGAATTAGAAAATTCCCGACAGTTTTTAATTCAAAATTCTTCAAGTTTGAAGGTTCAATATGAAATTATTCGAATTAAGACATTTTAAATTTCTCTTGCTTTTAAGTCATATTTGTATCGTTTACGAAGTAATTTTAAAAATGACTTTTTTTGGAAAAAAAATTCCGTCTGCCACAAAAATGGTCTAGTACGCATAAAACTCTTAGAATCATTTTCTTATATTAGCAGAAATTTAAAAAAAATATTTGAAAAATTAAAGAAGGTAGGGTTTCGCAGTAAATCTTCTTTAGTTTTTTCTTCGAATTCGAAAAACATAAAAAGATTTTATGGACACAAATTGAAAATCGACTTTTTATATTTTCAAACAAATCTTCGACAATTTGTTAATGTTAAACATTTTTCCAATTTTCTGGCTGAGAATCCGAAAAGAAAATTGAAATATCTAAATTATATCAATAACTATAGAAATTTAAAAAAAAATTGTCTTTTTTTTTTTTTAATAGACATCAAAATTAAAATACTCGTAACTGTTTCAAATTTTTTTTTCTTCTAAATCCGAAAAATACGTATCGCTAAAAGTGTAGAACCTGCCTGATTTGAAATGGATTCGGTCATGTTAATAATTCCCATTTTAAGACATCTGAAATTGATTTGAAAAAATAATGTTCACATTAAAAGACCCTGGACACTCGATGCCTTATTTAAACATTTAATTAAATTACAATGTCGAGAGAGCCCCTCCACGTTGGCCGAGAATTTGTTAATGTTGTATAATACATTTTCCTATAATGGCCAAATTGACGTGTTTCAGCATAAGCTCGAAACTCGATACAAAACTAGGAAATCAACTCGCTTGACAACGTTAACGAGGTACAAGCTGCTTTCAAAGGTCAGCGATTAGATCTTTGTCGCTCGTCAATTTCCAACCGTTTCAACGTCAATCTGTTGTACTAATTTTCGCTTTGCATCGTCCTCGATAATTATTTTGTAAAGAGTCCTGACTTTAGGGGTGGCTATACATCATGACGGAAATATTACGTGTATACCGTACAAGTATGAGCAGAATTCGAGTGTCGATAACAACGCTTTCATTTTTTTGTGTTTTCAATTAATTAATTAATTATTCAATTAGTTAATTAATTATTTATTCAATCAATTAATTATTTAATTGATTACATTTACTTTAGCGGGAGACGTGAGTCTCGCGCATCGAACATGTGAATTATTAATAAACTGGCCACGGATATCGGAGACAATTGAAAAATCACACTCGTGAAGTGGTCGTAAAAAAATAAAAATTTCGTCAAAATTCTTTTCAACCAAAATTATTTAGTCTGCGGGACGTTTTACTTATCAGAAAGGCTCACCCAACGTCGAATACTGGGGTTGTTGCATATTTTTAAATATATTTTTTTCGTACTGCAATTAAAAGAGCACTAAAAAAGGAATATAATTACTTGAGGAAAGTTTTTCTAAAGTAAGTTTGAATATATTTTTTTAATGTTTAAAAAGTATACAAAATATTATGAAAGATTTAAAATTCACATTTAAAAAAAAGGTTCCTTTGAATTTATGATCAATAATTTATTTTTAACGAGTAAAATAAAATAATTTACCTTCCCCACCAAACGACTATTTTGTGATCGGAAAATTAATTTAATTAATTATATAATGTTTGTTTATACTAAAAAATTAATTCACACATTTAATAATTTCAAAAAAGCGCGCCATTTATAGCCAATGAGACTGCCGTTAGTCAATGGAGCCACTACATCATTCTGATTGGTTCAGCGTTTTGCAGGATGTGACGTTTCAAGGGCACAGAGTTTGAATATGGTTTTCGATATTTTTTTAAAACATTTTTTTTTTACTCAGAAGTAAATTCAAAAACTTTTGAAATCAGCTAAAAATTTTAGAATTTTATGCAGTATTTGAAAAATATATTATCTAAAATTTGTGCAACAACCTCATTAAAAGTTGGTTATGTAAATCAAATTTTAATCCAAATATCCAAGCGAAATAGTGCAAAATTTTCATTTGTCTAAATGAAATAAAAGAAGAAACATTTATTGTTTTTTCTTTAAATTTATTTCTACTTAATTTGGATTTTTCTATTAAAATTTTGTATTCTTCACAATTTCTGATAAGATGAAAAGTCGGTCGAAAAAACATAATTACTGTATCGCACATTTTCAGTTTCATCAGAAACTTGTAAGGAGCGATAAGGAATTTTTTGATCGGAGCTCTGCGAGAGAAATGGAGGGAAGTTTTTTCGTGAGTCTGGCAATTGCAGGGTGATCAATTGAAATCAATTTAATGAAAATAAAAATGATTTCGAGTTGCACCCTGATTAAAAAATTCATATTCCGACGCCAAACATTATAAAAAATACCACTGAATACGGTTAAGTGTAAACCAGATCTATCAAAAAGTTCCGTTTACAATACAGAGAGTAGGAGAATAGAAAATATTGAATCTGGACAGATAAAAGTTAAAATATTGTTCCAAAATATCACGGAAATGCGCGTTAAAGGAAAGAGTATGAATACATATTGTGCCAATTCATACGCAGTTGTACCATTTGTGCTATTCGTAGTAGAATTAATTGGATTGGTTTCAGAGAAGTCGTGACTTTCGGAGATTCTCAGCACCTAGTAGTTTTAGCAAATCGTCCAATTGCTCTTCCCCCAGAAATCGACTCGACCCACCGATAAAAGTCTTTTCACGAAAAGAACTTTCAATTCTGGCAGTGGCCAGATGATCACCGTCCACCTGATTCCCCTCACGCAGCTGAGGGTCCAGCCTGGAGGTCCCTCGGCTGCGTGAGGGGAAATTAAGACACCGATCAAATGAGCATCGCCCTTTTATTTGTTTCTAGTCACTAACTAAGTGTATGCGAATGATCTAGGTACGATTTCCTAACAATGCATGTTATTTCCAGACTACACCCTAGGACTAAACTTCGTTTTCTTTCGCCGGGCACTGCCGACGTGACTATTTTGTGCTCAGATCTTTGATTTCATTGAGTATGCAGTCGACGCCACGATGTTTGTCACCCGATGTCGAATGGAATTTCAAGGGTACATTCAGCCTTACATTGAGAAAATCAAATAATATGCCAGAAACTTAGACAAAGGAGTCTCTCTTCTCGAAAAAATTTTAAACGATAATAAAACAAAAGGACTCCTGATAACAAAAAGGGACTCCTGTCATTTCGCAAATTAAGTTTCATTGCCTCAGCCCTATTTACAGAAACTCTGCCATCCGGCCCTCGAGGTAATATCGAGGTTCGAAATTCATTTTTCAAAGTGATTGTACCTCGTCTGAATGTTCGCAATTCTTGAAATTGTGGCATCCTCGTGGTTGCGTCGAGGTTTGGACGTAGAGGAGGACTTTCGATCTGAG
Organism: Andricus quercusramuli; assembly: GCA_932178445.1. Lineage (NCBI taxonomy): Eukaryota > Metazoa > Arthropoda > Insecta > Hymenoptera > Cynipidae > Andricus > Andricus quercusramuli. The sequence continues at coordinate 10,083 of CAKNXH010064457.1, read as the reverse complement.
AAGAGGCGACGACGCAAAAGGTCTTCTTCATTATCTCTCACTTGGAAGCGTTCGCGTTTTTCCAGTTGACTTTCTGTATCGAATCCAGCTTGCAGGTTCGAGTTCCCACCTGCTGGCCGATTATGACTCGTTCACGTGAATCATTGCCGTTGGTCGTGGGTGGAATTTGATCGCGGAACGTGATACAGCGTGTGGGGAATCCTGGACGATTTCTCGTCGCTGTGGGTGCGTGTACACTTCCAGAGTTCATTCTGGATCAGCTGGCTGGCAACTCGCAGTTCTGATTCTGTAAGAGCTCTCGCAAATGGCACTCTGATATCGGCATCTGTCGGGTACGAGCACTCTGTTTCTTCTGAAATTAATTTTTAAAAAGTGGAGATTATTATTGAGATTAGGTATTTAATTAATTCTTCAGGTTTCTACAAAATTAGATAACTTTTTGCTTGCTGTTGACTAATTCAGGGTGTCTACTCAAATCCTGGAAGAAAATTCCCTGACAATTCCAGGGTTTTTTTCCAGGTAGCTTAAGTTTTTCCAGGTATGTTTTGTGAGTTCATTATAAATAAAGTTTTTTTTTTCAGTTTCTAAGGATTCAATTAATATGTTTAATTTAGAAAGCTTTGAAAACTTATATTACAAGATATTCTTAAATATATTAGCGTCATTGATTAATTAGATATTAAAGAATACTAAAAACATAAGAATTTCTTGATTTTGTCTTCAAAGTACCAAATAGTTGAATTCCAACTAAAAAAGATCAGTTTTCAACCAAAAATGGAATAGTTGAATTTTCAGTTTTAATAATTAATTTTCCGCCAAAAAAGAAAGAAATTTTCAACCAAAGTGATGAATTTTCAGTGAAAATGACGAATCTTAAACTGAAATAGTGGAATTTTCAACAAAAAAGATAAATTTTCAAACAAGAAGATCAATCTTCAATCACAAATGGAATAGATTAATTTTTTAGTTCAAAAAAATAATAATTTTCAACTAAACTGATGAATTTTTAACTAAAATGGTGAATCTTCAACTGAATTAGTTGAATTTTAAACCAAAAACATCCATTTTCAACTAAAATAATGAATCTTTAACTGGAATACTTGATTTTCTAACCAAAAAGACAAATTTTCAAAAGAAGATTAATTTCTACCAACAAGACCAATTTCCAAAAAATACATGAATTTTCAACTACAAAAAGTTAAATTGTCCAAAGAGATGAATTTTCAACTTAGATGAGGAAATATTCAATTGAAATACTTATTTACATTTGAAGTTTAAAACAATGAATTTTCAGCCAAAAAAGTACGAATTTTCAACAAAATATGTAATTGAATTTCCAATCAAAGTGATGAATTTTCAACTAAAATAATGCATATTGAACTGAGAAATAGATGATTTTTTAACCAAAAAGAGGAATTTTCATCCAAGAAAGTTAATCTCTACCAAAAAGTCGAATTCCCAAAAAATACTTGATTTTTCAACTAACGAAGATCAATTGTCCAAAGAGATGAATTTTCAACTATAATTATGAAATATTCAATTAGAATACTTGTTTGCATTTTCAGTTAAAAAAAATTAATTTGCAATGAAAGAAGATGAATTTTCAACAAAATATGTAGTTAAATGTTCAATTAATGTGATGAATTTTCAACTAAAATGATGGAATATTCAATTGGAATAGTTATTTACATTTTCAGTTTAAAAAATTAATTTTCAACAAAAAAAAACGATTTTTCAACAAAATAGTTAAAGTTTCAACTCTGTTAACTAAATTTCCAGTAAAAAAATTAATTTTCAGCCACGCAAAAAACGAATTTTCAACAAAAAAGATCAATTTTTGAAACAAGATCAACTTTCAATCACAAATGGAATAGATCAATTTTTAGATTAAAAAAATTAATTTTCAACTAAACTGATGAATTTTTAACTAAAATGGTGAATCTTCAACTGGATTAGTTGAATTTTAAACCAAAAAGATTAATTTCCAACTAAAATAATGAATTATTAACTGGAACAGTTGATTTTTTAACCAAAAAGATAAATTTTCAAAAGAAGATTAATTTCTACCAACGAGACGAATTTCCCAAAAAATACATGAATTTTCCAGTACAAAAAGATAAATTGTCCAAAGAGATGCATTTTCAACTAAGATGAGGGAATATTCAATTGGAATACTTATTTACATTTTAAATTAAAAAAATGAATTTTCAGCCAAAAAAATACGAATTTTCAACAAAATATGTAATTAAATTTTCAAAGTGATGAATCTTCAACCAAAATAATGCATCTTGAACTGGAAAATAGTTGATTTTTTAACCAAAAAGATGAATTTTCAACAAAAAAGATGAATTTTCATCCAAGAAGATTAATTTCTACCAAAAAGACGAATTTCCAAAAACTACTTGATTTTTCTACTAAAAAAATATACATTGTCCAAAGAGATGCATTTTGAACTGAAATGATGTAATATTCAATTGGAATACTTGTTTACATTTTCAGTTAAAAAAAATTAATTTGCAATAAAAGAAGATGAATTTTAAACAAAATATGTAGTTAAATTTTCAATTTATGTGATGATTTTTCAAATAAAATTATGGAATATTCAATTGGAATAGTTATTTACATTTTCAGTTGAAAAATTAATTTTAAAAAAAAAAAAAAAAAAACGATTTTTCAACAAAATAGTTAAAGTTTCAACTCTATTAGCTAAATATCCAGTAGAAAAATTAATTTTCAGCCAAGGAAAAAACGAATTTTCAACAAAACAGTTCATTTTTCAACCAAAGAGATGAATTTTCAATTAGAATGATAAAACTTCAACAACAAAAAAATATATAATTTTTCAAAAACGAGTTTAACATTCAATCAAGTAATTAATTTTTTATTCCAAAAAAGATTTCAATTTTTAATAAAAAATAGTTGAATTCAACCCAAAAATACGACTTTTCAACAAAAGTTGCATTATCCACTGTGAAAAATTTTTCTGTCAATAGAGAGAAAATATTGGAAACTAGCTGGAAAATTTTCAACAAAATACATGCATTTTCAACCAAATACTTGAATTTTCAATTGATAATGGTCAATTTTCAACCGAAAATTGAACGGTTAAATTTTCCGTTCAAAAAATGAATTTCAACCAAAATGAAACTGTTCAAAATTTTAATTTTGACAACTCAACTCCTTTGTTGAAAGTTCTAAAATCTTCAAGTTTCAAATGTTGAAAATTCAATTATTTTGTTGAGATATTATTCATTTTTTTGAAAAGTCAACTATTTTCATAGAAAATTCGTCTTTTTGGATAGAAAATGCATTTTTTATGATGGAAATCATATTTTTGGGTTAAAAATGAACTCGTTTGTTCAAAATTCAACTATTTTCTAGAAAATTCGTCTTTATTGCTAGAAAATTCATTTTTTCAGGTTGATAATTCAACTAGCTTCTAAAAAATTCGTCTTTTTGGATTGAAAATTCAACTATTTGGTTGAAAATTCAACTATTTTATGGTTAAACATTTGTCTCCTTCAATAGAAAATTCGTTCTTTTAGAATTAACATTTATCTTCCATGGTAGAAGAGTCATACTTTTTTGGTTGAAAATTGAACTTTTGAAAGTTCAATTTTAGGAAATTTAATTTTCAATTTTCTTCCATTTTTCTTGGTTGAAAATTCAACTCTTTTGTTGAGAATGCGATAATTTTCAAATAAATTGAAAAATAAATGTTCAATTTTAAAAATTCATCTACCAAAATTGATTTTTAATTTTCAAAATTCGTGTTTTATGGTAGAAAATCCATTTTCTTCAATTCTACGGTTTTATTGAAAATTTTATGATTTCTTCAATTTTACTATTTTATTTAAAATTTAATGATTTTGTTGAAAATTGAACTATTTTGTTAAAAAGTCTGTGTTTTTGGATTGAAATTCAACTGTCGAAAATTCCACTGTTGAAAATTTAACTTTTGAAAGTTCAATTTTAGGAAATATAATTTTCAATTTTCTTCAATTTTTCTTGATTGAAAATTCAACTCTTTTGTTGAGAATTCGATAATTTTCAACCAAATTGAAAAATAAATGTTCAATTTTAAAAATTCATCTACCAAAATTGATTTTTAGTTTTCAAAATTCGTGTTAGAAAGTCTTTGTTTTTCGATTGAAATTCAACTGTCAAAAATTCCACTGTTGAAAATTTAACTTTTGAAAGTTCACTGTTCAAAATTGAATTTTCGATTTTCTTCCATTTTTCTTGTTTGAAAATTCAACCCTTCTATTGAAAATTCGAAAATCTTCAATTTACAATTGTTAAAAATTCTATTATTTTGTTGAATTTTGGTAGAAAATTCGTTTTTTTGGTTAGAAAATTAATCTTTTATGATTGAAGATGAACATTTTTGTTAAAAGTTCAACTGTCTTATAAAAAATCGTATTTTTGGATTAAAAATTCAACTATATGATTGAAAAGTCATAGTTTTTTTTAGTCCAAAATTCAACTGTTTTGTTAAGCATTTGTCTCCTTGGATAGAAAATTCGTTTTTTTTGTTGGAATGGAAGTTTAGCTTTGATGGTCGAAAAGTCACATTTTTTCACTTTTGGAATTTCATATGTTGAAAATTCAATTTTCAATTTTCTTTAATTTTCAACTGTTGAAATATAAATTTTCAATTTCTAACATTCATCTTTTATGGTTGAAGACATTTTTTTTAAAGTAACGTTTTCTGGTTGAAAATTCATCTGTTTTCTGAAAAATTCGTCTATTTGTCTACGAAATTCAACTATTTTGATGAAAATTCGTCTCTATTGAATGAAAATTCGACTATTTGGTTGTAAATTCAACTATTTTCAAGCTGTTTTTACCATAAAAACTCAACTCTTTTGTTAAAAATTCGTCTCTTGATTTGAAAATTGACATCTTTCGCTTTTAAAATTCAACTATTTGGTTAAAAATTCGACTAATTTAGTGAAAATTCTTCTCTTTTGATTGAAATTTCAACTCTATTATTAAAAATCCATATCTTTTCGTTGAACATCCATTTATTTTGTTAAAAGTGCAATGTACTTTTTTTAAAAGGATTTATTCCCCTATTATTCACCTATTTCCGTGAAAAATCACCCTATTTCTCCTGTTTTGAGAGAATTTTGCTCAACTGCCTTTTTGGAAACTCACTTTATTCCAATAAATTTGAAAGTCTCTGACTTGAAAAGTACCAAAACTTGAATTGACAAAAATCTGAATAGCCTAAGCTTGAAAATGAATACGAACTTTGTTTACCTTTCTCCTGAATGGAAAGCAGCCTCTGTTCTCATTGTTTGGTGGAGGATGATTTATCAGCAAATCAGGAGTGGGTGTATTGTTCAATCCAAGTACATTATTAAGCTCCTTGAAGCACTCGGTCTCCACCATCTGGGGGAAAAAATGCAGCCGCATATAAGACTCAAACTACGAGACAAGTGGGTGCCTATTAAAAGAGCAACCTTATCATCAGCTACTCTCCGACTGTTTGATCGAGCAACCTTTCGAGCTTCATATCAAAGTGCTTCTTGATTTTATGCTTGAAATTCGAATCACGGATCGGTTTTCTTAAAAGTCTATACAGATTATTCCAGGTTATTCGCTTCTGGTCTTTGATATTTACAAGTTTCGACCTCCAGACGTTTCTTACCCTGGTGGAAAAATTTTGTACAACAAAGTACAACATTTCTACAACTGTAATTTTTTGTTACAATCTGTACTTTTTTGTAAAAAAAAATGTACAAAGTTTGACAATAAAAAAAAGTTAAATATTAATTGAAAAAACTAGTGTGTGTAAAATAATTTATTTAAATGATTGAATAGTTAAAACACTATACGTTTTAATAAATGAAAATGAATATTAATTATTTTTCTTTTAATTGTGCTCTTTATTAATGATTATCCACTCCAGGTTGCATTATCCACTGTAGGGAGGTTTCCCCTAGCTAAGTTTTTTCTAATATTTTATGGTAGAAAAGTAAAAAAATTAACAATAACATATAAGTTTCTACAATTCAAAAATTTGTATAACTTTTTATTAATATTTTTTTACTTTGTTGTAAAAATCTACAAGGTATTACAGAAAACTGCAAGATTTTTACATTTTTTTTTAATTTAGGCGTTTGAAATCATAAAAACACTTTTCGCTTTACGTAAATTATTGTAGAAAATTACAAAAAATATAAATTTTTACAAACAATACTTCTAGAATCCGTATCAATCTTTCGACTTGTACTTTACTGTCAATTTTTGTAAGATATGTAATATACAAATTTCTACAAGAAACTACAATTTGAAAAAAGAATACACTTTTACCAAGAATTTTTGCTATTGTAATTTTTAAATAAATAAATTTAAATTTTTTATAAATTTTTTATACTTCTTGGTTGCAAATTGATCTCTTTGGCTTGAGAATTCATTAATTCTTTCCATTATTGAAAATTGAACAATAATTGATTTTACAGGGTGATTCTGAATCTGTTCAAAATTAAGCAAGTTAAAGATTTTGACGTTAAAAATAGAAATTTTTCAATTGATAAAGAGATTTGAATGATTAATTATTTTTTGTTTAATATTTAATTAATTTGGTTATATTAATATTTACATTACATAATATATACATAATATATACATTAATATTTGGTTGAAAATTCACCTTTTTTGGCTCAAAATTCATTTTTTTAAAACTTAAAATGTAAATACATATTTCATGAGATTAGTTGAAAATAAACGTTCGATTGAAATAAATAAAAATAAAATAAATTGGATAAACTATTCTTATTTTAAAATAATTTCAAACAGATTCATAATTAAACGCTCTTATTCAAATATTGTTAATTGTTACAATCTAAAATTGTACTTTTTTAATAATTTAATTTGAAATTTTGTAATTAAGGATGACATTTTTTTGAATACTTAGTAATATTTTACTTTTTTATTTAATATGAGCAATTATAAATAAAATATTAAAAACTGAACAATTTTAAACTGAACTATTTGAAATAGAAAGCCTTAATCGTTAATATTTCAGAGTGTTAAATTTAAACATTGAACGTTGCAATTTTAGTTGCTCTATTCAACAAATTTTTAATAAATGTTAGTGAAATTATTGAATTTTGATGCATAAATAACAATTGAACAATTATCGATTTGGAAAAAACTTGAGTTAGTTTAAGACATATTTACAAGTTTTGAGAAAATGAAAACTTAATTTAAAACTGGAAAATATTTTGAGAAATAAAAAATAAAATTTAGATTTCTGAAGGGTTCGAATTAAAATTTTGAAGCTTTTCAAGGATATATAAAAGTTTTAAGAAAATAAAAAAAATTCCTAAGTTTGCTGGGAAAATTTAAAATGATTTTTTATTTTGAAAAATTAATTATAAGAGAATATTAAAAATATTAAAAATAAGCTTTTTTGGTTAATAAATGACAATTGAACATTATTATTATACAATAAATTTTTTCGTTTGAAAAATTAATTTAAAAAGAATACCTAATATTTCTAAAATTGTCAAAACAAGATTCTGGATGATTTTAAGGTAGCTTTTTTTTCTTTTGTAGGATTTTTAAAAAATTGTAGGAAAAATTCGAGTTCCGAGATAATTTTTATCTAATATAATTTTTATTATTAGATCCCTGAAGATTTTTTAAATTAATTTTTTAAACCAATTTTCAAGAGAATATTTAAAAAGGCTTTAAAGCAAATTTTAATGTATAAATTAATGTTTCTAGCTTAGAATTGCTCAAAATGGTATAATTTTGAAAATTCATAAATTAAAAGTATAACAGTTAAAATTTTGCAGTAAAACGGCTTTTAATTAAAAAACATTCAGTTAAAAAGTATAAAAAAACTTCCATATTATTGGGGATTCATAATTTTAATTCAAAATTCAGTTCTTTGGTTGAAAATTCAACTTAGTTGATGAACATTTTTTTTCGAAAATTAAATGTTTTGACTGAAAATTTAACCGTTCCATTTTTGGTTGATAATTCATGTTCTTGCTGGAATTTTTTTTTGAAAATTCAAATACTTGGTTGTAAGTTAAACTGCTTTGTTAAAAATTCATTTTTCTGGTTGTTGATTCATAATTGTAGTTGAAAATTAATACTTTTAGTTGAAAATTCAACTAATTTATTGAAAATTTCTTTTTTTGTTGTTAAAAAATTCATTTTTTAACCTTTTTTTAACTGAATATTTAACTATGTATTCCATTTATTAACAAAAAAATTTTTTAGTCGAATTTTCATGTATTTTGTTAAAAATTCATTTCTTTTATGAATTCAACTTTTTTGAGTATACAATTTATAAGCTTTTGAAGCAATTTAAGAGGTTTTAAATTAATAAAAAATGTGTATCAAAATTCCTAGAAAAACTAACAATAATTTTTTTCGTTTGAAAAATTAATTTAAAAAGAATATTAATTATTATTTCCAAAATTGTCAAAAAAAAAAAGAATCTGGATGATTTTAAGGTAGATTTTTAAAAAGACTTAAAAACAAATTGTAATGTATAAATTAATGTTTCTAGCTTAAAATTGCTTAAAATGATATAATTTTAAAAATTTATAAATTATACGCGTAAAATGCCATCCTAGGTCAAAAAAGAACAACTTTTTGGCTGCAAAACATGTAAATTCCTGTAGATTATTATATATATAATTTTGGTTGTAGCTTATTGTATTTACTTATAGATTCCTGTAAAAATAGTTTTAGTTTTCTGTACTTCTTTGTAAACATTTTTTCACTAGGGTACATATCTGTTTTCCTCGGACACGCACGCTAAGTCGTCATTACTAAATAATTTATTTTTTATTTCATTCAGACTCGTCAACCGAATAGTCTCCAATTGACATCGATTGTAGACTAACGCTTATGAAATTTAATCCTGGTTAGAGAATCAAGTCATGTAGAAACAATAAAATTCATATTGTTAGAATTTTTATTTTGCGAGCCAGTCTGCGGGCCAGTTTTCTAATCAGGGTGTCTAATTCGAATCAGCAAAAAAATTTTAGCTTCGAATTTGGGAAATGGAATAAATAAAAGAAATATTTTTAAAAAAATCACGCCAAGAATTTAAATTATTCGGACCTGGAACAGGGAATTTTCGAAAATATGTCATTATAATTCCAAGCTGCGACATAGAATTTAAGTAAAGAAATATAATTTTGAGAAAAAATTCCCGTAAAGAATTATAATTTGACTTGGAAAGTTCCCTTTTCTAAATTTGGGAAAAAGAGATTACCATATTTCTTAATTATAATAGAAAATGTTATAAATAAATATAATTCTGGCTTGGAACAAGGAAATTTTGGAAATATGTAAATTTAATTGTAACTTAGAACCGGGGATTTCCGTAAAGAATTATAAGTTTCATTTTAGGTTCACTTTTGAACAGAAAGATAATTTGAATTCTGATTTACCAAAGAGTTAAAGAAATCCCTGTTCTAATCCAGAATTATAATTTTTTTGTCAAAGTTCTGAGTTAAAATCAGAATTAGAATTATTATGAGCAAAAATTATCTGATGCACCAAGTGAGAATTGTCATTCTTTTCTAAAATTCCCTTTTCCACATCAGAAATGTTTAAATTCTTTTAAATTCTCCGGGAAAACTTATCAGGTAACCGGGAGATAACTGAGAATTCAAATACAGCCATCCCTGCTATTATTTTGAATTCGCTAGTCAATAAACGGATTAAATTAAAATAATAAAATTAAATTCATGTTTCAGAAATTTGTTTAGATCTATCAGTTTTAATGTAAAAGGATCTTAATAATTTTCAAACCAGGTTTAGAAAATCGATTGAAGTTGAATTATTTTCAAAATTTTTTCAAAATGTTAAAAAGGATTGAAAATTCTTCTCTTGGTAGAAATTTTACCTTTTCGCTTAAAAATGCAATTGGTTGAAAATTAATTTGTTTGGTTGAGGATTCAACTATTTTCGTGAAAATTGGTCTTTTCTGATTAAATTCAACAGAAATTTGTTAATAAAGTCTTCATTTTTTGGTAGAAATTAATTTTTTTAAACTATTTTTTTAACTGAAAATTTGACTATGTATTCCATTTTTCATTAATT
>CAKNXH010064456.1:0-21103 GCA_932178445.1 Andricus quercusramuli | reverse complement strand
AAACTTTATCAAAGTGTCCATATGTCCGAACTTTACCCAACTGAGTTTGGTCAAGTTTCTCGAACTATTTTTCTCCGTTTACTAATTTCAGAAAAAAATAAAAACATATTCACATATAATTTTAAAAATTGAATGCAGACACTCGTTTCACAACATCAGAATCATTTAAAAAATAATTTTATTAGTTGCATATCAAATTTAAATGAACTTTTATCATGCAAATTATATCGAGTATGAAATAACATGACCTGAAAGTAAATGAGCCGCCGGATGCAAGAACCAGCTCGACGCTCGAAAACACGTAAAACTATTGTCCGATCGTCTCAAGGGAAGAAAATGTTCAAAATCCAAGAATCAATTTTTTGAAAATGTAGTATTGTAGAGAATAAGAAATTGAAATTTTTTCCTATTAAAATTTTTTTCGCCAAGCGTTTATTTTTAATAATAAAAACGAAATATTGAAAAAAAATTGCTGCCTGATTTGATTAAGTTTTAAAACATAAATCGTTCTAACTCGGCCATATATTATTGAAATGAGTTCATTTTTGTAGGAAGCATTCGAAATACTCTAGCGATGCCTGGGAAATCATGGAAAAGTTATTAATCGCTTATTCTTCAATAATATTCAATTGCAACATGAGGTCAATCGATAATTGTGTTTCTTGGTTTCGCCAGTAAAAAGTATCTAGGCAACTTCCACTTTCAAAAAACTTCCAGTAAGAGATTTCTTCAGAAATGTTGAATGATTTTTTTTGGAAAATCTCATATCGATTCGTTAAAAATTTACTGACATATTTAGATTTGGAAAATGTACTCGACGTCTGCCCGCGCTCTTAGCTAATGCGTCACGAGGCGCATTGTCAGGCAGCATGTCAGGCAGCGTTCTCGAAGTTCAGTCTGCGCGGACAGACGTCGAGTACTTTGTCCAAACGTGAATATCTCAGTGAATTTTTAACGAATAGATATGAGATTTTCTAAAAAACTTCATTCAACATTGCGGCGAAACCAAGAAAACATAATTATCGATTGAGCTCATTTTATAATTTAATATTAATGAACAATAAGCGATAGTGAACTTTTTCATGATTTCCCAGGCATCGCTAGAGTATTTTAAATACGTCCTATAAATATGAACTCATTTCAATTATATTTGGCCGAGCTAGAAAGATTCAAGTTTTAAAACTTAATTATATCAGGGAGAAACTTTTTTTCAATATTTCGTTTTTATTATTAAAAATAAACGTTTGGCGGAAAAACTTCTAAGGGAAAAAAGTTTCATTTCCTTTTCCTCTACAACACGACATTTCCAAAAAATTGACTTTATGATTTTGAAAATTTTCTTTCTTTGAGACGATCGGACAATAGTTTTACGCGTTTTCAAGCGTCGAGCTGGTTCTTGCATCCGGCGGGTTCATGTTTCTGAATTTAAAACAATCTAAATTGAATCTTTATGTAATTTAATATTGCGGGAAAAATTAAACAGCTAATAATTAATTAAACGGCTCACAACATAAATAACCTGAAGCAATTATTTTCAAAGAAACAATCAAATTATTTTTACTTTGCATTTTTTTTTTAATTTAATTTTTATTTCTGAATATTTCAATTTGTTAATAATCTTTTTAAATAAGCTCATTCAAATATTCAATTAATTTTAAGTTCATATTTATAAAATTTGTAATGGCATTACTTAAAATTTTAATTATTAGTAACCTTTCATACAAATTTTGTAATCAATCGAAACAAATGTACATAAAATTTTGAAAATTGAATTCAGACAATCATTTCAGACCGTCGCAAACATTTGTAAAAATTATATATTATTCAATATTCAATCACACAAACTTGAAGTGAATAATCAATTTATGTTATCTGATTAAAAATGATTAAAAGTCAATATTGATGTAATTCAAATATGTGAAAAACATTATTCAGCTAATAATTGATTAATTAGTGCCCCTTTGGGTACACAACTCTTTCGGCAATTATAGCTTATGCAATTCAAGGTATAAACAATTGAGAGACACATATTTTAAAGCTTAAGATCTCTTTTTTCCGATGGTGGGCATGAAAATGTGATAAAATGTTGTTAACTGTGGAAAAATATTGTTTAAACAAAAAAAAAACACAATTTTTTATAATTTTTTTTATAAAATCGAGTTTTCTGAATGGTTCCCAGTGTGCAATCTACTTTGAACCTCAATGACCGGTGGAATAAATGCCATAGCTTTCAAAATACATTGTGCCGGGATCAATTTTTCATCTTAGTGTGTTCAAAATAGCTCGTTAATGACAAAATTTTTGCGAAGATATTCATGAATTTTTTTCTCAAAAAGTATGATCTTTTCGACTAAGTTCAAAGGGAGAAAAAGTTCTTAGAATCACTCAAAGAATACGTTGATATTCTTGAAAATTTTTGCTATAAGCTCATGTTTCTCAAGAAAAAAAATTCACAAAAGTCATCATTCTTGATCAGACCAGTAGATATACAGGGGGAGTTCTGGACCAATTAGCATTAGTGAGTATCGGTGTGTGTGTATGTCCGTGTGTATCCGTGTGAGGCTGGCATGGAGGCCGTGTTGCTTAGCTTCTAGAACATTCTCGAGGGATCCTGGAGCTTCTGGAAAATTCTCGAAATTCATGATGACGTCACAGAATATTTCGCAATTGTCAGAGCCGAATTGATGTAAACAGGTTCAAGAATGATCTATTGCTTCCTTATAGATAAAACAGCCATATTTAAGGCGCAAATATGCAAGTGTGTATGTATGTGAAATTTGATGTGACATCCTGTTTTCATCTATATGAATTTGATTTATTTTTACGGATCAGGTTGCATCTAGTAGCTATACTCAAGTTTGAGAACTGTACGAGCCGAATTCATGTCAAGACACGTTCAAGGTTATTACGAGAAAAACAAGGATGATTTATTGTGTTCTGGAAAGAATTTCTGTCGTCAACACCTTCCAAGGTTATTGTATTGCAACACATTAGATTTTGCGTTGCAAAAATATATATTACGAACTTGTCGATTATAATGTAGAACGTTCTGGCCGAGAAGCTTCTAACCTGCAGTGGTTCATGTCCGTGCTAAGCTTCTCGAACATTCTCGAAGCTTATGATGACGTCACAGAATATCACGCAATTGTACGAGCCGAATTCATGTCAAGACACGTTCAAGGTTATTACGAGAAAAATAAGGATGATTTATTGCTTTCTGGAAAAAATTTCTGTCGTCAACACATTCCAAGGTTATGGTATTGACACATTAGATTTTGCGTTGCAAAAATATATATTCCGAACGTGTTGATTATAATGTAGAACGTTCTGGCAATACTTTCAAGGTTATAACGAGAAAAACAAGGATGATTCATTGCTTCCTCACAGATAAAACGTTCTAGAATATTCCTGATGGCATCTTCAAAAATATACTACGCAATTTCTGGAAAGTATTTCTTCCGTCAGCAGCTTCAAGGGTATTGTAATGATGCATCACATTTTGCGTTGCAATAATTATATCCCGAACGTGTCGATTACAGTGTAGAACGTTCTAGAACATTTTTGGATCATATAATGCAAAAGTCTTTTGAAATTTGGTAGAGGGAGTAAGCGCCTATAAAAGGAGGCCAGATCTTCTCTTTCATCAGTTTATAGTCAGATGTCAGATTGTCAAGAAGAAGAAGAAAAGCGACAAGAGCTGAAAAATCGTGTAAACGTATTCCTACAGAGAATTCGACAACTAAAACAAGTAATACAAGTGCGAATAGATTCACAAACTTGAACGAGAAACTTTAGTACTTTGAATATTGCAAAAAGTGAAACGGTGAAAAAAAAATGGATTACTCCAAACTAAATAAAGTTGCCATTGTGGGAGCATGCGTGCAGGTCAAGTAAATGATCTCAAGTTTATTTTAACACAAAAATGAATTAATTTATTCAGTTGACACGAAGTGTACAAAGTGACGACCGGATAGAGACTGACTCACTGATCTGTACCTAAGCTAGGCGTTAGGTCATCGAAGGGATCGCAATGCACTTTTGGCAGGCACTGACTTGTCAAGACCCTTCTAGAAAGTTCTGGGCTAGTCACGTACCTGATTTGCTAGTTTCTCCTTCGATGAACCAACTTGGAGCTAGAATGTAATATGAAATATTTGAAAGGAAGAAAAGTAACATTTGGTAATATGTGGTAGTTATTTTCAAATTAAAATATTATAACAAGTAGTCACCACATATACCCCCCTGCTAGTGATTGACTCTATGAAAATAAAACATTATAAATCTGCAAAGGATAACATATAAGAGGCGATCACGATGTACATGCAATATATAATAAGTCCTATCTACGATAATAAAACCTGAGTAAAAATGAAGAGAAACATTAGATAAATAAAAATCTCTTCCGGCCGTAAAAAAACATAGTAGTGATTACAATTGTGATATAGAATATATAATAATGCAATAAAAAAGGAAAACTTTCTTTTTGAATGAGAATTGCACACAAGAAAAGAAAATTTTGTATAAAAATTGCAAAAGAAATTAAATTTGTTGATAACATTGGAGAGAAAAAAAATTAAATTTGGTGTGAAGATTGCTGAAAAGGATTATAATAAAATTGTTCTTTGTTAGATTGCCAAAAAAAAGAAATTGATGAAGAAAAATGAGTAAAAAAAATGAAAATTACGAAAGTCCTGCTTGGAACCGTTCGGGAAATCGAACGTGTCTGCCTGATCGACTTTTCTTTGTAGATGGAAGAACCTCTGTAGGAATTTTGGCAGGGACATTCTTGTTCTCCAGATCTTGTTGACGAGTTGCTGCTTCTTTCTGCAAAACCTCTTCCGCGATGGTATAAGCTGGCTTCAGTCTGTCAATGGTAACGGTGACACTTTTGCCTTTGATATTGACATCGAATGTCTTGTCATTCCGGCTATTGACAGAGTATGGTCCATCATAGGGCAAGTCGAACAAACCTCCAGGTTTGTCGCGTCGTAAGAACACTTGATCTGTAGTGGCAAGATCTTTGAACACAAATGGCTTATGTTTGTTATGCCTTGTTCCTCCTACAGGACTGAGGTCTTGAAAGAACTTTCTTATCTGCTGCACGAATTCAGAAGTTTCATTTGGTTGTTGTGACTTTGGCTTCGGTGCTAGGAATTCTCCAGGAAGTCGTAGACTCTCTCCATACAATAATTCTGCTACCGTTGCCTGTAGGTCTTCTCTCCAAGCTGCTCTGAGACCTAGTAATATGATGGGTAGAGTCTCTGTCCATCTCTCATTTGCATGGCATCTAATAGCTGCTTTCAGCGGACGGTGAAGGCGTTCGATCAAACCATTGGAAGCTGGGTGATAAGCACATGTCCGAAGATGTCTAGTTCCGAGAAGATTGTTCAACTCCTTGAAGAATTGAGACTCGAATTGTCGTCCTTGGTCGCTTGTAATCCGGAGCGGTGTTCCAAACCTTGCTATCCAGCTCGAGAAAATTGCTTTAGCGACTGTAGGTGCAGAAATATCCTGGACCGGGATGGCTTCTGGCCAGCGTGAAAACCTGTCAACGATGGTGGGGCAATGCTGGTACCCTTGAGAGTGAGGCAAAGGTCCCACAAGATCGACGTGGATGTGTTTACATCTGGATGTTGGCGGGACAAAAGTTCCAATCGGTGCTGATACGTGCCTCGAAATTTTTGCTTGCTGGCAAGGAATGCAGGCTCTGGCCCATTTTTTGCAGTCAGTCTTGATAGATGGCCAGACATAACGCTGTGTGATCAATCTAACCGTAGCCTTGATTCCAGGGTGAGACAGCCCATGCAGTGAGTTGAAAACGGCTCGACGAAAAGGCTGGGTGACAAAAGGCCTTGCAGTGCTCGTTGAGACATCACAGTACAGAGCTACGTCTGTCTCTGGAACATGGACTCTCTTAAGTTGCAATCCGTATCCAGGTTGAAGATACCTCTGCAATTCCTCATCATGAGCCTGGGATTCTGCGAGAGCCGAGAAGTCGATTGTGGTTGCAACTTCCTCGATCCGAGAGAGAGCATCTGCGACAACGTTTTTACTACCTGAAACATGTCGAATATCAGTAGTGAACTGACCGATGAAGTCAAGTTGTCGAAAGTGTCGAGGATCACATTTGGTAGACTTTTGTTGAAAGGCGAATGTGAGAGGCTTATGATCGGTAAAAATCATGAAGTCTCGTCCCTCGACCATGTGCCGAAAGTATTTTACGGCTTGATACACAGCCAGTAACTCTCTGCTGTAAGCGCCGTATTTTCTTTGCGCGGGACTTAGTTTCTTGGAGAAAAATCCGAGTGGTTCCCAATTGTCCTTTACACGTTGCTGCAGAGCTGCACCAATTGCGAAATCTGATGCGTCCATAAAAATTGCCAATGGTGCCTCTGGTGCAGGATGAACTAGGAGTACTGCATCTGCAAAGTTATTCTTGCAGTTCTCAAAGGCCTGTAGAGCTTCTGGATTCCAAGAAATAGGTGCTTTTCCTCGAAGATTTCCTTTCAGAAGATCGTTGAGAGGTGCCTGTAGTGAAGCTGCCGTCGGGATACCGAGCCTGTAAAAATTTAAAATTCCAAGAAATTGCCTGAGTTGTTTTGCAGTCTTAGGTTGTGGAAAATGGAGGATAGCTTGGATCTTTTCTGGGAGAGGTTTGATGCCATTCTCGGAAACTTCAAAACCGAGAAATTTCACAGAAGATTCTCCCCAGGCACATTTTGCTGGGTTAATCACCACACCATAAGCCTTGAGACGATCAAAAAGTTGTCGGAGATTTTGCTCATGCTCGTCTACAGAAGATGATGCTACGAGGATGTCATCGATATATACATACGCAAAATCGAGTCCCCTGAGTACCTCATCCATGAACCTTTGGCAAGTCTGAGCGGCGTTTCGTAACCCAAAAGGCATGCATGGAAACTCGAAGAGTCCAAACGGCGTCGTTACAGCCGTCTTTGGAACATCTTCCTCAGCGACAGGTATTTGGTGGAAAGCGCGTACGAGATCGATTGTAGAAAAAAGTTTCTTACCATGCAGGGTGTGAGAAAAGTCGTGGATGTGAGGTAGTGGATACTTATCGGGGATTGTCCTCGCATTTAATCTTCGATAATCTCCACACATACGCCATTCGCCAGTTTTCTTAGGGACCATATGGAGTGGCGAAGCCCAACTGCTTTTTGACGGTCGAACAATGGACATACCTATCATATTCTGGAACTCTGTCTTCGCCTGCTTGTACCTGTCTGGAGCTAATCGCCGTGGACTCTCTGCTTCCGGTGGGCCTGGTGTGGTGTAAATACGATGTACTGTGGAGTGCTTCGGCTTCACTGTAGTTCCTGAAGGTCGGGTGATTTCTGGAAACTCTTTCAAAAGTTGATGCCAAGGAGATGTTCCTGAAATGGCACGAATACCAAGAAGCTCCTCAGGACATTGAGAAACTTTCCCTCTATAAAAGAGAGAAGTGACTGTGTCGATTAAACGCTGATTTCGAACATCCACTAGTAAGGCATAGTGATATAAAAAATCCACACCGATTATGGGTTTTGTCACATCTGCTACCACGAAATGCCACGTAAATTCGCGACGGAGTCCGAGATTGAGAGTTTGTGTTTCGAAACCGTATGTCGGAATAATCGAACCGTTTGCAGGGTACAGATTGTAGCCGGTCTTTTTTCTATGTCCTCGTAGACGCGATCGCGGAAACACACAAAGATCAGCACCTGTGTCCACCAAAAATTGAACTTTAGAGTCTTTGTCCGTGACGAAAAGGCGGCGAGACTTACTCGGAGGGACACTTGCCGCCATTAGCGTCCGGTCTGCGAGTTTTCCGAGTAAGAACAGGGTTTGGTACACTTCTCAGCAGACTCGCCGAACTTCCTGTGATACCAACAACGTCCGTCTTTCCTGCTCTGACTACGATCACGGAAATTGCGAGAAAATGAGCGGTCACGCGACCTTCCGCGGAAATTATTATTGTTTTCACCCGCGGCAGCTGAGATTTCTTGTCTCAGAGAGACAAGAATCATGCGTTGCATTAATGCCTCTAAAGAATCCGGGTTGTGTATCTGCGTTTCTGCCACACGGCCTCTAGGTGTAATGGTTTCGGCAATTGCATCTGCGAGTTCAGCCATGTCGTCTAAGGGACTCTGTGAGCGGCTTGCCAGTATTGCTTGAATTGTTGAGGGAAGGCGACTTAACCATAGTGGGCGGAGCACTTCATCGTGAACGATCGAACCAGCATAGGATCTCAGGTGGCGCAAAAACTGTGATGGTTTTCTGTCTCCGATTTCCTCATGTTCGAGTAAACGTTTCACTTTGTTCTCTTGAGATTCACTGAGTCTTTTTATCAATTCGGTTTTCAACTTCACATATCTGTTTTGTGTTGGGGGGTTCGTTAGAATGTCTCTCACTTCCGCGGCGTATTTTGGCTCGAGATGCCCGGCCACATAACTAAATTTTGTGTCCTCAGAAGTAATTCCCGCGAGCAAGAACTGTTGTTTGATTTGTACAAACCACATTT
The DNA here is from genome assembly GCA_932178445.1 of Andricus quercusramuli. Classification (NCBI taxonomy): domain Eukaryota; kingdom Metazoa; phylum Arthropoda; class Insecta; order Hymenoptera; family Cynipidae; genus Andricus; species Andricus quercusramuli. Next base: position 12,582 of record CAKNXH010064456.1, on the reverse strand, counting down.
CAGGATCATCAGGCCAAAAAGGTGGTGAGCGCACGGCAACGCGGTTAATCGAGGGAAAAATATCACGGAAGTCACTTGTGCTTGGGCTTGGGTGTGAAGTAGGCGGAAAAAGGTTCGCGAAATTCATTCCGGGAGTCGAAAACATCACACTCGGCGCGGTTGTCGTTGCAACTGTAGTACACGTAGTTTCGGTCGTCATTTTTAATAGTCGAGCTGATAACTTCGAAGATGTTGCACTGTTTTTGACTCGGACACTGGTTAGCGTTGAGCGTCACTAAGCACACTGATCAACCCGGGGTGGCGTTACTTCACTTGCACGCACATTTTCTCACTATTTTTCACGAAATTATCACAAAAATCGTAAGGAAACTTACGCGAAATCACGTCGGACAGTCACCAGTTGTGGGAGCATGCGTGCAGGTCAAGTAAATGATCTCAAGTTTATTTTAACACAAAAATGAATTAATTTATTCAGTTGACACGAAGTGTACAAAGTGACGACCGGATAGAGACTGACTCACTGATCTGTACCTAAGCTAGGCGTTAGGTCATCGAAGGGATCGCAATGCACTTTTGGCAGGCACTGACTTGTCAAGACCCTTCTAGAAAGTTCTGGGCTAGTCACGTACCTGATTTGCTAGTTTCGCCTTCGATGAACCTACTTGGAGCTAGAATGTAATATGAAATATTTGAAAGGAAGAAAAGTAACATTTGGTAATATGTGGTAGTTATTTTTAAATTAAAATATTATAACAAGTAGTCACCACACCATCAATAACAATTTCCTTCCAACCAAGAAGCTCAAGGACCTAGAGCTGAACAAAGACTATGAAATTACAAGCATCAGGAAAGTCACAACACAGTTTGGAGTGCGATTCATTGTCACGGTAGAAGACAAATTTTACCCTTTTTCTACCAGCGAGGATGACCAATCTGCTGAGTGAAGATGAAAGTCTGCTGTTGGGAATGCAAAAGTCTGGTGAAGATGGTGATCTATGCATGCGGTATTTGGGTGGATGCTACAATTCCGTCGAATTTGTGAAGAAAAATATATAAAGTTAAGAGTCTTCAACTATCACTCAGTATCTGAAAGCAATCAACATCATCATCATCATGCCTCATACGCCTCGAAATCAAATGTTACGTGCAACTACCTACAATCTGAATTCACCATTCACAAAGCAAATTAGCATTGGTGCTGATTTTAAAAAAGACGGCAATCTCGCCTCATCTGTGAAACTGTTAGCCAGTCATCCATGTGCAAGTATAACCCTGAATCCTGAAGACTGGAAATTATTTAAAAGTTACTTCAAACTCATTTCACTGTTCTTTGATGGCCAAGAGAAGAAGCAATGCATCGACTGTGGAAATTTCCATATACATATGACTACATCTTTTGGAGATTATATAGTAGCTTTAGAGCAAATTCAAGATACTCGAAAATATTATCCGTTTGTACTACAAGAAACAACGTTTGCTGTTCTCCAGGAAGTCAGTGTTTGTATCGACCGGTATCTTCTGGAGCAGGGTCTTATGCCGTTTCAACGCACAAAGGATGTCATCATTGAAACCATCGCTGAAGGTGTTTGGTGCAATGTGAAATCGCCTTTTGTGAAAAGTGTAAAATCTTATATACAAAAAAATTATGCAAGTTTAAAAAATAAGGCAATGAAAAAACTTATATTTAATAATCTCATGCGATTTGAAATTCTGTTTCTTGAAATGATTACTTTTTACAATCAAAATGTGTGTGAAGAAGTGATTGAGAAATTATCAGAACTCAAACGTGTGAACGGTACTTTTGTACATTAAAACTCGTCATGTATTTTATTAGTACGAGAATTTGAATAAAAGTATAATTTAATCCAAATTCACCTCTTTCATTTAATAGATTAAGGGTAGATAGATGAGTGAGTAAAAAGATATATGTTTGAGAATAATCAATTTCATTCAGAAAAACCTTAATATTAATACAAAGATACTTACAAACTAGACTTATCTATCCAACTATTGTGAGAGTCGTCAAAGCCTAACCATTTTACAAACAGCTCATTTCCACTTTTTTTCAGTACTTTTTCCACAAGATAAATGTCTGGATGTCTAACTTTGCCAAGTTCTTGTTCATAAAAACTACCTGCAATAGCTTTATCTCGATAATCTTTAGGCATATACGTCACTGGTTCAGTATTCTTCACATGACTTATGGTAAATATTTCAGTTGTCCAATTCGGTGTCTAGCCTTTCTCAAAAACATGCTTAAATTTACTTATACGAACTTTATCTCCAACTTTAAATTTAGCTTTCTCAACTGCTTGTTTCACATTGAAATTTTTGTATACATTGAACAACAATTTTTTCTCAGTTTGTTTAGTAACATCTTTTGGTTTCATTCTACACGGAGAAAATTTGGTTAGGAAACTTTACCAAACTTTTGAGTAAAATTGGGATATATGGACCAAAAGGAGAATGTTTGACATTATGGTAATAATTTGTGACGTGCAAAAGGTTAAATAATACATGGCAGTTCGGTAAACTTTAATAGCGCAGATTAAAGTTTCCAAATGTACAGTAAATATTCTCAAAAGTAAACATTAATGCACGTCGTGTAATTATTGAGAACTATTCTGCCATACATTGAGGAAAAATTGGATAAAATTTCATATTAGTTGAGTAAAGTTTGCAAATGTAAAGTCAAGCAAACTTTAAATTATGCAATGTTAATGCTTCCCTTAAAATCGGTTATAGAATGACAAATTCCGGTGAATGTTTCTAAGTAAAAAATGTATTATATACTCGAAAGTTTGGTAAAGTTTAAAATGAATTCTAGATGAACATTGATTTTTGATATGTGACTGTTTCCACCACATTGCATGAAAGTTTATCCGCTGTGGAATAGATTTTAATTTTTGCTACGTTAGACTTTATTCGACAGTTTGGTAAACTGACATTCGAGTCGCAGTCGCCCAGCATCTCCCACCACTTCCCCAATCTTGCAGGATCGTATACAAGTATTAAGCACCTCGAAGATATTTACCATTTTTTAAATTATGAATAAGTTGTTCAATTTTCAACCTATTCATAGTTCTCGTTGGCATTTAGTATTTGATAATGAATAATAGTTCTACAATTGCAAAATAAAGTTGGAGTTGATTTAGGAAGGTTATTACAAAGTTGGTTACCATGGATCGAAATTGACGCCTCTGGCGTAAGCCTTATTGATGCTATTTCAGTGCTTTTTGCCATGTTAGTGTTTTCCTCACAAAATTTGTAGTTTTTTTTTCATTTAGTGGGATGAAAAAATTATATTTCAATGAGAATAAAAAAGCTTCGATCCAAAAAAATAACCCTGTTCCGAGAAAATCAAAATTGAAATTCGCGGTATCACGAAAAAAAATAAAGTATATATTTTTCCTATTGCATGATACAATTTTTTTTAAATATAAATACTAGAAGGTTAAAGAAATCAATACTCTGTTAAAATTTGAATATGAACTTAGATTTCATTGAATTTTGTTTTTAAATTATTGTGTCAATAAATGAGGTTTGGAAAAAAATCTTTTTACCACAACTCTTACTATAGTATGATTTTGCAAAGTTTTGTATTGATAACAGAAAATTCAATTTCAAATTTCAAAAATAAGAAATAACAAATTTTTAAGAACAATTTCTTAAACTGAAATTTCTCATACGAAAAATCGAATAAAAACTTTTCATTAAATTTACGTCGCTATATAATTTTTTTGAGAATTCTTTTGCTAAAATCTTTTTTAATATTTTTTAAAATATTTTTTTACCATACAGTGTAAAAAAAGTTTTTGCCAAATCTACAACGTAAAAATCTTTAAAGAATATATGAATAATTATTCAACAACAATGTTTTAAATAATTTTGTATTTTTACTCAGTGTAATTGGAAAAAATTTCATTTTTACAGAAATTTGTATATAATTTGATTAATCATAATAACATTTTATATAATTTGTCAACTGCGGTATTAACCAAAGAGTAACTCTTTCAATTGTGCATTGCGCACCTACAAGAAATTATGTAATTTTTGCAGATATAATCAAATATATTGAGATAAGGATCACCATTGTGTACATTCTCAAAGAAAGTCACAATTAATATATATAATATTTTTATACAATATATGCTAATTTCCGACGAAAAAAAAACTAATCTAACCTAAAGTTGTTAAAAATCAGAAATCTTGACGATTTTTGTTTAAAAATGCTAATTTCCAGTTTAAAAAAATTACACAACCTAAAATTTCAAATAAATTTCAAGTCTTTGAAATGTTTTGATTTTATAATATTTTTTTCCATCCAGCGAAAAGTACTAATATGAAACATGTGTAATATTTTCAATAATTTATTAGCCAATTTGAAAGTTTTAATTTAATTTCTTAAAAGTAATGAATATTCAAGAAGCACAAATCGCTTTGGGTAAAATTCATATGATTTTCATTCGATTAAAATTTTTAAAAGCTCATTCTACTCCTTGAAAGGTCCTTTACAATTGTATTCATCACGTTTTTATTAAATATCATATAGAAAATTGTTTTATTTAAAACATGACTAAATAAAAGAATTGTACGTATTATTTTTAAATGAGATAATTTCTACGAAAACGAGACGAATATAATTGTAATGAAACTTTCGGGAAATGGAGTGAGCTTCTGTAAATTAAAATGAAATGCAAATGACGTATTTCGCCTAAAGCAGATGCAAAAACAGAAATAGTTGTGCAAATAACTACATGTCATAACTATGTAAGTGCAATTTTTTTGAAAACACGTTTTATTGGCTTAAAAATTCTCTAAAATTCTACCTGACATTGTGGTGAAAGGATATATCCAAATTCGAACGATAGTGTGGTTTTATCTCGATAAACTGCGATCAATCATACGAAAATTTAAATCTTTGTATTTGATTACATCCTTTTATTGTATTAAATAGTTACAAAGATCAAAGTTAAAAGAACTGATTTTTAAAAAGATACAAAACAACTTCAGGTAATGAAAAGACAAATAACAGAAATGAAGAATTGAAGAGCATAAATTTTAAAAGTGGTGAAAGAGAGAAAAAGTTAAGTAAATCACATCTTGTGTAAAGATCTTTAATTTTTTATATTGACATATTTTATGAGTGATTGCCGTGAAGTTGACAATTTTAGATAATATGATTTTCGAAAACAACAAAATTTTCAAACGGCCTAAAATATTTTTTAAAAATGAAGGATTACCCGAGAGGGTATGAAAATATAAAAATAAAATATCAAGGAACGTATTTGTGATGGATATGAATTTTACGCAAAAAACCTGTGGGACAGACTTTAAAGAGATTTTGAACATCCTTAACGGAAGAATATTTAACTCTACTTTTAATTTTTATCTTTTCCAAGTTAATGTAAGTAACATCTGTAAATTTCACATATTTAAAAAATGGTTTAAATATGATTTGACAATTTTTCATTCTAAATTTGTAGCTTCAAATAGGTGCGTAGCAAGACATTTTGCAAACTTTTTTATTTATTATTTCTAAACGAAGTCGTCCAAAATTTGGAAACTTTATTGAATTGTGCTTTGATATCATTTTAATACCTTACTCAAATAATATTAGAATCAAGTTAATATCCAAAGAAAAGGTGGAAAATTACTCAGAATTAAAGTGGCAATTACAAAATACATATTCCAAAAAATATAGATCTTATAATATAAATCTTTTTATGAAAACTTTAGTCACGGGACTGGTCGTTTTTTACAAGCGCTGAATCAATTCCTCTAGTTAGTATATAAGGAAGTTCCAAATTTCTCCTCTCAATGTGAAGCGTGCGTCAGCGTAGTTACGTCGAAAGCGTCTTATATATGTGTAGTATTATATTAGGGTTATTTATATGTATGTTATATGTGTTTGATAAGGTTTACGTGTCGTTAATATATTTGTAATGAAATTGTATTCTGATTGGCTGTACTGACTCATGTGTATGTGAGTGTATGCTGTTGACTGTGTATAAGTTTGTTTTTTTTGAATCACGGAAGGTTACGGTTTACCAAACTGCCAGTTAAAGTTTCTCGAGCGTCAGTGACTCCTTCATGCCTTTTCTGTAAACCCACTTATATTTTGTACCAAGCCCTCGACCGCGTTTTACCCAATTGTTCAGTAATCTTTATCTGAAGTTTTATATATTTTACAATTATGTGAATTAAAATGTCAACTACCAAGTACAGTATTAATTAAAGTACAGTTCAGAAGATAATCGTGTCAGTTTGTCACACTTTCATGTTTGTTAATGAAGTATTACCGAATTTCGTTTTACCAAACTAGAAATGAAACTTTATCAAAGTGTCCATATGTCCCAACTTTACCCAACTGAGTTTGGTAAAGTTTCTCGGAATATTTTCCTCCGTGTAATAGTCTGATGTTTGGTATCGTTGTAAGAAAAAATTAAATCTTTCAAAATATCTATCCACTTATAATTACCCTGCAAGCTAAATTGCATCCACATTTTATTCTTCAAGGTACGATTAAATCGCTCGCAAATTGATGCTTTCAAATTACTAAATGTCGAGTACAAATTTATCTTATATCGCTTCATAAGCTTCTCAAAATGCGAGTTGTAAAATTCTTTACCTCTATTAACATGTAAATTTTTTGGTACGCGTCCTTTATCAAGTACAGATTTCATGGCTGCAACTATCTCATCACCCTTCTTGGATTTAACGGGAACAGCCCAAGCCAATTTTTAAAATATGTCAATTACAGTTAAGATGTACTTGTATCCTTTGTTTACTATCTCGTACGGTTGCATTTCAACAAGATCAGCTTGCCAGGTCTCATCAATTCCACGGATGTCAAAATGTCGACGTTGGTAATTCCTTCTAGCTGGCTTGTGCAGCTCCTTCACCAACTGCTGCTTCTCAACGTCCATTTTTGAGTGCATTCAGTCTGTTGTCTACTTGACTAATGAGCTCTGAATTTCGATACACCAGTTTTTGAATTGATTCAGCATCAATTTTCGCATTTTTGAAAAGTTTATCTGTGGAATTTTCCAAAGTCTCAATCATCATATTATTATTGACTACTTCAGTTCGCAAGGAAGCTATAACATCGTAGATAGTCTGAAGTTCACGCTGTATCATATGTTGCATCATATTCAGATTAACAGCATCATTCTGCTCTTGTGCATCAGCCACTTTACACAGCCTTTTATTATTCATGTCACAATCTCCTTCAGATGTAACTTTGAAGCCAATTCCAGGAGGACCACGACTTGTACTCCCTGCTCGCTTGGAATGACGCCCGAATACATCGATGCTCATCTTGTCAATGATTAAAATCTGGGCAAAACACTTATTAATATATAAATCCAGCTTCTCGCAGCTCTTCAATAATTGATATAATTTCGTTTGTGTGACTTGGATTTCCAGATGCTTGAGATGCCAGCAGTAAGCGTAATCGATCTACCAATTCATTCGGGTCATCCCAGTAAATGTAGTCCATCAGACTACCCTGTCTAGCAATCATGTGTTGCGGGATCATACCTTTACCTGATGATGATTTTCGGCTTTTACTTCGCCTATTTGTATTTTTTGATGGAGATGTGGGAATTAATTTCTTTACAAAATTTTTATATTTAAAGGATTGATTGTCACGAATTTCGCCATCTGGTTTATAATTCTTTTTATACGCGTTTGTTGCAATGATAATTTGCCTATAATTTTCATGATCATTGGGGGTTATAGAGGACTCTTCGGGAACTTTTTTAAATAAAAGTTCAAGCAAGCCTTTACTTTTGGGAAAATTCAAATTACCCACATGAATATAGTTCTGACTGAAACTTATCGGAGAATCTCCAATCCTTAATCTATCTCTCGTTAATTTTCTCACTCCATACACATTATCGAGTTCTCTGCTTCTTTCACCCAACAATATGAGATACTTGTTTGCATCATCATCAACAATCCATGAAGATGTAGGCGTTTCTGAGTTATTTTCCTCTTCACTACGAGCTGATAACTCCATGTTACTGGGATATTCAGTCTCGTCTGCTTTTTCCTCGTCATTAATTGATTTATATGACAAATCATCATCATCATCAATACTTTCTTCTACTTTACTCTTTGCTTCCCCTTCTTCTTCTTTACTTTTGATTGGCTCAAGTTTTTTTTCTTTCATATTCTTGAGACCACCAACAATTTTCTCGAGTGGATTAACAATGGGCTTAAAAGTGTCACTTAATGTTTGTTCAACTGTTTCTTTACCCAACTTTATTAACCTATGCTTCCGTCAAATTGATTCACTAGCTCTAGCAATTTGATGTAAAATATTTTTTTGCTTTTGGAAATTTTCCTGACGTGAAGACATGTTGATACATCAACGTCTAAGGTGCGACTGTTTCTGTATTGATCACAGCATATATGTATATTACTTTTCCAGATTTATGAAACAATCAAAACCTTTCCTATATCTACCTTGATTAAGATTCCTATCCTTGTCAATTACAACGAATCCATACTTATCGCCATTCCAGCAAGCTAAACACATATGTTTAAATTTTGAATAAGTCATATCAGTATTCACATGATCATCATAGATATGCTTTAGATTCATTTCATCTTGTTTAAATAACACAAGTAAATTAACATTATCGCGTACAAGATGTTTAGGAATATGGGCATATGTCTGGCTCAAGTAAAAACAGTCGACATCCTTGTGTCTACCCATAGAAAAAAATGCTCTTATATTATCCTGTTTCTCGCAAGCCACATCATCAAATACAATGACTGAATTTGGTTTTGCTTCACTTGGCATTATAACCGCCTCATGCTCATTCAAAGGATAGTACTCAACGTCATCTACAGATTGAAGGACTTTTTTCAAAAATTCATACTTTGGTTGTTTCAGAGATTTTGAGTAGATGTAACTATTTTCGAATCTTAGTCCATTTGGATGTATCAGTAGAGCCAGCAAAGCATTTGTCTTTCCACAGTTGGAAGGTCCACAAAATATTGCTCATACGCTGTTTGGTAACAAATGTCCATGTCGTTTTTCTCTATTCTCGTTTCGAACAAGCAAATCGAAATTCTGGATAGGTAGGTTCACAGGTTGTGTTTAAAACTGCATCTTGACGAAGACTGACTAGAAATCCTATAAATATCTTGGTTATATAGGTTGAACCTTCAGTCTGAAAGTATCCCTTGCATAGATATGATCGTTCACAGAGGCAAACGAGTCAGTTGTAAACAAACCTCGAAGCAGGCAAGACGTGGAAGAGGTTTGCTCAACAAAATCATCAACAATTTGCCGTTTGAGTTGCACTTGCCTGGTTATCAGTACTGTGGACCAGGTAGTAAACTAGCCAAACGATTAGCACGAGGTGATCCAGGAATCAATCCACTGGACGCTGCTTGCAAAGAGCACGATATAGCCTACTCACAGAATAGAGAAAATATAGAGGCTAGAAACTCAGGTGATAGAGAACTAGCTGAAAAAGCTTGGAAACGTGTCTTGGCTAAGGACGCAGGTATAGGTGAAAAGGCGGCTGCTTGGGGAATAACAAACGCAATGAAGATGAAATAAAAATTCGGGATGGGTCTCAGGAATAAAAAAACCTACCACTACACTGAGAAAAATTGTCGCTGCAGCTAAAAAGTCTATGATTTCAACCAATAATGCGCAAACTGCCATTAAATCTGCACTCAGAGGCGCACGCGCAGCTGTAATGAAGGCTGGTGGAAAAAGAAATGTGAATAAACCTCGTATTCTACCTGTACCGACCAAAGTAGGAGGATTTTCACCCTTTCTCATACCCGTTTTTGCGGGCCTCAGTGCTGCCGGGGCGCTAGCTGGTGGAGCTGCAGGAATAGCTAAAGCTGTAAATGATGCAAATTCAGCAAAACAGCAACTTTCAGAGAGTAAGCGGCATAATGAAGCGATGGAAGCCATTTCTTTAGGAAAAGGCCTTTACTTGAAGCCATATAGGGAAGGATTAGGGCTTCATCTAAAGCCGTATAAACAAGGAGCAGGACTTAAACGCAAGTCAAAAAACTCAAAGTGAAGCTACCTCATCGGGCCTTAACTGATGCAGATTTACTCAAATTCGCAAAATCTTTGAAGATTCCGCATTTTCGAGGTGTTTTCATGCGAAATGGATTACCAAAGGGTGGACCACGTAAATATGAATGCGCTATTGTCAATCTTGATGATAAAAAAGGACCAGGAACACATTGGTGTGCCTATAAAAAGATTGGTAGTAAAATAATGTATTTCGATAGCTTTGGTAATCTTCGACCACCTTCGGATCTCTTCAAGTATCTCGGTGCTGGTAGCATAAAGTATAATCACGAGAGATATCAAAATTACGATACATTCGTGTGTGTTGAATGCTAGCAGTCATCATGGATGATTCATTGACACTGACATTATCGGGAACTTCTCCAATCCTGGAAACTCACTATTTTCCACCGGGTGGGTAATGAAATAATTGAAATACCTACAGGAAGTTATGAAATAGGTGACATAAAGCGCTATCTACAGAATGTTTTAGTCAAAAAGGGTATTGAAATTCATATTAAACCAAACAATAATACTCTAAAAAGCGAAATTTATTGCAGTCACGATGTAAATTTTGAGCCTAAAGATTCTATTGGTCAATTGCTAGGTTTCTCTCCACGCAGACTAAAAGCTAAACAGGTGTATGAATCTGATCAACCGGTATCAATCATAAAAGTGAATTCTTTGAGAGTTGAGTGTAGCATAACTACAGGTGCATACATTAATGGTCAGCAAGTACATACTATTCATGAGTTTTTTCCCTTAGTGCCACCTGGATATAAGATAGTGGAAGTACCATCTCATGTCATTTACCTGCCAGTCGCCGCGCAGTCAATAGATCATATACAGCTCCGTATAGTTGATCAAGACGAACATTTGGTTAATTTTCGTGGAGAAGTTATAACAATTAGACTACACATCAAGTCTCTCTAATAATAATGGGTATTGTTTTCAATACAAAGATTGGCTTTGGTTATAAGAAACCAGCACAATGCCAAAAGCTAATCAGTCGACAAATAGCAGTCAAAGGGTTAACACCTCAAAGAGCCCTCTTCCTAAAAGGTCAAGGTCTGAAGCTCAGAAGAAGAAGAAAATAAAGATTCAAGATTTTTTGCACCTGCATCTGTAAATTTGTCTATCATCGTTTGATCATTTGTCATGGATGGGGAAAATTTAAATATTCAAGCACCAATCATCTTTGATGAGTCGATTGCACACTGTGAAATTCATGCACATCAGCCTTATGCCTCATCAACCTTCAACAACAGTGATGAAATTCGGATTGCTGTTCTAAATCAGGACCACTGTCTCCTGCCGAGCAAAAGTTCACTTCACGTGCATGGAAGAATCGTAAGAACTGATGGAGAACCAGTTACAAACACAGTTTTAGTTTCCAATGCCATCTGTCATTTGTTTGAAGAAGCAAGATACGAAATCAATGCAATAGAAATTGATAGAAACAAGAATGTTGGTCTCACTAGACTCATGAAAAATTATGTATCTCTAAATCCTGGACAATCACGTTACATACAGAATACTGGTTGGCTCGAAATAAATGATAATAATCAATCACTAACCATCGCTACTGGCTACTTTGATGTAGCCATACCGCTTAACATGATATTTGGTTTTGCTGAAGATTATCACAAAATCATTGTCAATGCTAAGCATGAACTTATTTTGACAAGATCAAAAAGTGATGCAAATGCCATCTTGCAAGCGGCTCCCATCGAGCAGTATAAAATTGAAATTAATAAAATAGAGTGGTTATTGCCTAGCGTTAGACTGTCAGATTCACGAAAATTTCAGTTGCTAAAATATATTGAAAAAGATCCACCTATTCCAATAAGTTTTCGAACTTGGGAACTGTATGAATATCCTCTACTTCCAACTACTTCAAACCACGTTTGGACAGTAAAAACCTCAACACAATTGGAAAAACCGAGATTTGTCATACTTGGATTTCAAACAAACAGAAATAATAATACTACTAGAAGTTCTAGCAACTTTGATCATTGCAATCTGTCTAATGTCAAACTACTTTTAAATGATCAGTGCTATCCTTATAGTAATTTGAATCTTGATATTAATCGAAATCAGTATGCTCTTCTTTATGAAATGTATACAAACTTTCAAGCTAATTACTATGGTAAAGAACCGCAACCATTGCTATCGAGAGGGGAATTTATACAGTATGCACCTCTAGTTGTTATTGACTGCTCTAAACAAAATGAGTCATTGAAATACGGACCAGTTGATGTTCGTTTAGAATTTCAAACTAGTGAAAATTTTCCTGCTCAAACGTCAGCATATTGCTTAATTTTGCATGATCGTATAGTTGAGTATAAACCAATAAGTGGTGGAGTGAAAAAGTTGGTATAAAACTGTTGTAACCACATGGAGATAGTTTAGTTGCAATCAAGATGGACTACATTGTGGATATGCAGGGCTTCAAGTTACCAGACAATAAATTTGTCTTGGAAGAATTGGCTATATTACCATTCTTTGATGCTACAGGTATAAAGCCA
>CAKNXH010064455.1:950-39856 GCA_932178445.1 Andricus quercusramuli | reverse complement strand
TAATGCTCTAAAGTTGACTCTTCTTAAATGTGCCCAAAATTCCTTACCTTTTTTCACATTTTTCAGTCTGCAAACCACAAAAAATTTTTTACATTAACGTCTTCGGGCTCATTTACGTGGAACACTTGCAGCCTTCAAATGCCTATTTACTTATTATTCTAGCATTTTTTGTGGCTGAGCTGTTAAGCTTCAAAGGCAGATGCCTATAATTTCTGCGCCGATAGTAGGTAGAGATGCCGCAGATGAGACATGCCGCATATGTAACATGCTGTAGATGTGATATGCCGCAGAGACTTGCCGCATGTGACATGATATGGACCCTGTGGAGACTCGCGCACTTAGTTTTCGACTGATAACTTATAAACGGGTAATTTTTTAGAAAAAGTGTATACTAGGACATGTTGTAGAGCAGAAAATTTCATTTTAGAGTCTAAAAATTTGTTCTGAAATACACACATTTTGAAAGTATTAATGAATTTTCATTATGTGCAGCACTGGGATCTCGTTTCCACCCCAACCCCCATGAGGTAAAGTTTTTGGTGTGTTTTTTTATCATAGTCTCCCCGGTAGTTCCACCACCTTCGTTTATTAAAAACATATAAACAACAGAATTCATCAGATAAATCAAAAAGAGAACAATCAAAGAAACAGAAAGATAAGAGAGTTCGATGGGTTCAACACGGTTGTTTTACCTTATTTCGATAAAATTTGAAATTCTTTAAGGTTATTACTAAGAAAAATGAATTTACATATAATCTATAGAATTCCATTCAACAGTAATAGAACTATAAAATTGGGAAAAGACATACGTGACAAAATGGAAAAACAAAATGTGGGTCATAAAATAAAATGTAGAAGTTGCAAGGCAGTATATATAGGTCAAACAAGAAGACCGCTAAAGATAAGGAGAGATGACCATCTAAATAATTTATATAGAAATGAGAAATATCATAGTGTTCTGTCAAAACATAAAATCACACATGGTCATGAATTTGGTGGGATGATGTAAAGTTTTATATGATGAAAGGAATTAAAGAAAGAGAGAATTTATGGAGATGTTATACATAAAGAGAGATGGCAATAATGCAATCAATTCAAAAAGGGATTTTTATAGATACGACGAAGCATTTGATAGTTTATCCAATTTTTATACTAAATATTTGTATCTTAATTTAATGATCATTGTCATTTCAAACAATTATTCAAATGCACAACAAGATCTCCGAAATATTAAGGAATGCCGCTTGTACCAAAAATTAAAAGTGCAAAAGTCATCTTAAAATTTTTAAATAAAACGAAAAACAATGTAAATACCATTATGATGAGAAACTTCAAACTCATATGTTATACACAGATTACTAACGTTAAGTATATCATAGAAAAATTTACTCGTAGTATCCTATAATGAATACCATGATGAGGAGATCGAAAATGGTTTCGAAACATGTTGGTCCCAAAGTAGTATAAGAACGACGGAGAAAGAAGAAGGAAATGAAAGTGAGGATGGCTTGGCTGTCTCTTTCCTAATTCTCTCCCTCTTTTTTCCTTTGTTATATGTTTGTCTCTAATAAGCCGATTACAATGTAGCTTGGAAATATATTTTTTGTAGGTCTCTCTATATAATTCTTCTTGCATAAATTGAACTTTTTGAATGTGTCTTTTCATAACAGCTGATTTTTGGATTCATAATACGTTTGAGCCTTTTTGTTCAAAAATAATTTTTTGCAGAGGTTGTCTTGTTACTATTATGTCTTTAATTTTTCTCTTAAAAAATGCATAAACCGAGACATTAAGCCCTAGACCTTGATATCGTTCTCTTGAGTTCGGATCTAATTGCCGTTCTCAGAGTCTCGGTTTCTTGGTCAACTCTCAAAAGTCATGAATGATAAGTGGCATACCTAACCAGCTGGCAGACGACAACACGTACGACCATATGACTACTACTGGTACTAAGTAATCAGTGAACCTCACTAATTAAACCAGTGACAGAATTTCAATGAGTGAACCAGTGACATCTCACTGATTGTCAGTGGCACATTTCTGGCTATTCAAACCAGTGAGATTTCACTGGTACATTTGAAGAGAGCAGCAAGTCTTATGAATTTGATTGTTTGCTCATGCAAAATGGGGCGCGGAAAGCGATGCGGATGTACAAAAGATGGTTCACGATGTTCAGACATGTGCCTTAACTGCCAAGGCCAAGGTTGTCTTAAGGGGATTTATCAGCGTTATAAAACGGTATTCCCGTTTCTGGCCGCACGGTTGAATATTTTTGTCTAATATTTTGCATACCTCATCTAAATATCGGTCTCTTTCCCTGTGAAGTCTCGGTTTTTTGAAAAAATGTTTATATTTGACGTTATAAACAAAAAGAAAAGAACAATAGAAAAAATGCCGCGACGCTCAGTACTAGCTGAGTGTGTATTTCCAAGGTCTGGCCTATCGACCTCCGTCAAATGTTCTGGGCAGACTAGGGATGTTCGATTCTTCCAGAAAAATCGATTTTTGAATGAATCGATTCTGAATCGAAGCATGAAAATCGATTCACTTAAAAATCGATAACAAAAGAATCGATTTTTCAAGAATCGATCTAAAAAATCGTGAAAAATGATTGAATTTATAAGAAATTAAATTATAAATATAATTTTACTTCAAATAGGGAATAAGTTTCAATATGTTTTTACTATTTGTTTAAATAAACTAAAGAATAGAATATTTGTGCTATAAATGTTAAAAATTGAATACATACCAATTTGCTAATCCTATATTCATTAAAATCGTTAGTCGATACAAGAGTGCACGTGTCGGCCAAGTATTCTTATGGCATTTCACTGCACTGCATTCAGACAGTGCCACCAGCGAACAAAGAGGAGCTGTTTCATTGGTCTTTCTGTTAGTGACAAATATGTTCGCTAGCAGGAAGTTCAAATAAAGGCTTCATCGTTCCCGCCTTCACCTTTCATTTAAGTAATTGAACCTGAGTCTGGGATGTGAAACCTCCTTTATAGTTTAGACTGTGTAAACTGTAAAGAAGATATCGTTTGACTTGGTGTCACGGTTTAAAAAAATGTGATGGGTGAAAACAAAGAGATAAATGAATTTCAAAAGGTAAAAAAATCGGTTCGCCGATTCACAGGGTAAAGAATCGATTCACCAAAAAATCGAATAGCAAAGAATCGATTCAAAAATCGATTTTTCTGATAAAAAAATCGATTTTTGCCAGAATCGAATCGAAATCGAACACCCCTACGGCAGACTCCCCGTACCGCGAGCAAAGACTCTGGAGCGTGTCGAATTACCCGAAACGAATCACCCTTTCGCTGTTATGATATGCAGACCGGTTCAAAACACTGAAATTATGAAAGCCATGCGTGATTCAATTTTAATTAGCGGAAATACTTTATCCATATAATTTCAAGAAAGTCAAAAAAAGATTAATGAAAATCGATTAATATTTGCATTAAGAATAGAAATTTTGAAGTGCACACGATAGTACGCAAAGCTACACCGCACTATGGGAGGAAACGCATTTTTTCGTTCAAAAGGTCTACAGCCTTCAATTTTGCCCCAATCCGCAATTAATATTTTTTTTAAATTGAAGTGCGCTAAGTTCCCAAAAGCACCTTGGTTAGACATTGTTGCATTTGCATTTGGTTATTTATTATATGTTCACTCGAAGTATGAGAAAATCAAGATTTTTCACAAAATCATTATTTCCTCTTCAATAGCGGCTTGCATATAAGGAAAATCATCTTAAATCGACGCGAGAGTACTCCCACAATGCAAATAATTTGATTATTGTCTGTTTTGATTGTTGTAAACAAATGACATTAACAAACAGCCACATAGTGTAATTTTTGTTGAAAAAAATTTGTTTTCGGATGAATATGCTTTAAATTATGGTGAGAGTGACTGTTAGTCACAATGTTTATGAAACATCAACAATTGTAAATGTTGTAAACAATTTCTTGCAAAAATTTGGAATTTGTGGTTTTTTCTATTTCGTGTTTTCCTTCATTATCTGAAATTATGTAGATATCCGGAAAGCTAATCTCTGTTTGATTATATTTGTTCAAACACAAGAGTTGTTGATTTTGTAAAGAAATAAAACAAGTATATCTAAAACTTTGTACTGGAAAATAATTTTTTTGCACTAAGGCTGCTTCAAATATTTTGAAAGAGATTACGAGTAACTGTTTCTATGTAAAATTGACAATAAGCATTAATTATTAATTGTTATTACCTAATTAAAAATATTACGAAAGTTGTATGTATTCAAAAATATTGTAATTTTTATTCTTCTCTGGAAATACTAAAAATTATTGCGCTAGTCATCGTCAGTAACAAATTCTATGAAACATTAACATTAATTTGTTGTTGTTTGATTTCGCATTCTACTTCATTGTCCGCATTGACGCAGATATCCTAGAAAGTAACATAGGTTTCATTATATTTTTTAAAACACAACAAGTGTCAATATTGTAAACAGATGGCACTTTGGCCTGGGAAGATTTTTTTTCACTCAAACTGCTTTAAGCTCATGTGAGAAGGATTTGCAGTAACTGTTTTCATAGAAAATAAACAATATAGAATTGATATGAAAAAATTTTGTAGCGACATCTCTGAATGAGCGATTTTATTGAACTTAGACTCCTCTGAATCATTTAAGATAATTCAGATATTCTGAGAAATTATACATATGTTATTGTATTTGTTCATTTTATAAGCAATGGAAATAAAGAAAAGAAAATTTTTGGCATGACTCGGGTTTTGCTTATCGGAAGATTTTTTTTAATGGCCGGTGCATTTAAATTGCAGGATGTATGTGTCTTTTGGCCTTAGGTAACCGATTTATTGATCTGGTACTACACCTGGTTTAAAATACCTGAAAAATTTGTGACATTTAAAATTACAAGAATAGATCATAAGAATGATCTATTGTTGATTTTGAGATTGAATTAGTGACAGCAAATCTATCTCACAAACATTTGAAGCAATTTCGGTGCATGAAAAAGTATTTTGCAGCCCGAAAAGCCACAGTTTTGTATTTACTTATTTCATTTGTTTAGGATTTGTATTTTAAAAAATATAATTGAACCTATATTCTTTTCAATAATAACTTCAGCACTTCAAATGATGAAGGAGGACCTGAAATTGAAAAAGCACAAATTAAACGATTTTCAAAATAAAGTGTGTATAATGTTTTTTAGAAATTGTTACTGACAATCACTCTCACGTTAATTCAAACTATTTCCAGAGAAGACCAAACTTTTTTCAATACAAATTACTACATTGTTAAATACCTAAAAATCGTAATATTTGAAATTAAAAAATAACAACTGTTCATTGTGAATTTTACATAGAAACAGTTACTGTAAATCTCTCTCGCAAACATTCGAAGCAGTTTAAGTGCGAAAAAAATTATTTTCCAGGACAAAGTTTTATATTTACTTATTTCATTTGTTTACAAAATCAACAACTGTTGTATTTCAACACACATGAAGGAAGATACAAATTCCAAATTTTTGAAAAAAATTGTTTACGACATTTGCAATTGTTGATGTTTCATAAAAATTGTGACTAACAGTCATTCTCACTATAATTTAAAGCATATTCATCCGAAAATAAATTTTTTCCAACAAAAATTACACTATGGGGCTGTTCGTTAATGTCATTTCTTTATAAGAATCAAAACAAACAATGATAAAATTATTTGCATTCTGGAAGTACTCTCGCGTCGATTTAAAATGATTTTCATTATATGCAAACCGCTATTGAAGAGTAAACAATGATTTTGTGAAAAATCTCGATTTTCTCATACTTCGAGTGAACATATAATAAATAAACAGATGAAAATACGACAACCTCTAAATGAGGTGCTTCTGGGAATTTAGCGCACTTCAATTTAAAAAAAAAACAGTAATTGCGGATTGGGGCAAAATTGAAGGCTGTAGACCTTTTGAACAAAAAAATGCGTTTCCTCCCATAGTGCCGTGTATCTTTGCATACTATCATGTGCACTTCAACATTTCTATTATTACTGCAAATATTAACCGATTTTCATGAATTTTTTTTTCACTTTCTTGAAATTATATGAATAAACTATTTCCGCTAATAAGGTTTGAATCACGCGAGGCTTTCATAATTTCAGTTTTTTAACCGGCTTGCATATCATAACAGCGAAAGAGTGATTCGTTTCGGGTAATTCGACACGCTCCAGAGTCTTCGCTCGCGCCTCGGCTCGCGCTACGGTACGTCTGCCTTGTGGCTTTGACAAGGGTCGAGGCTCAGGCATCGAAAATACAAACTCAGCTAGTACTGAGCGTCACTGCATTTTTTTCTATTGTTCTTTTCTTTTTGTTTATAACTTTAAATATAAATATTTTTTCAAAAATCCGAGACTTCACAGGAAAAGAGACTAATATTTAGATGAGGTAGGCAAAATATCAGACAAAAATATTCAATCGTGCGGCCGGAAACTGGAATATCGTTTTATAACGCTGATAAATCCCCTTGATGCAGAAAGAGATACGATTGCTGAAGAAGAGGATATAATTAAAGATTAGGCACATTATTACGTACGAAATATTCATTCCCACAGTCAAAACTTTTTGAATACTCCCATGATGCAGTAACTGACACTAACATAATCTCAAATTTAAGCAACAAAAGAAGATAATGGTAATTCCGAGTAACATTTTTAACAAAAAAACAAGTGGGGTAGGCCTAAAGGGAAGACAACAATAAGAAAACGGATCAAAAACTTTACCTCAGGTTCGGGCAGAAATGAGACACCAATGCTGCATTATAAATAAATTCGTTAATACTTTTAAAATTGATGTATTGAGAAATACACATATTGTTTTTAGAATGAAATTTGCTGCTCTGAAAATGTTCTTCTATGCAGTTTCACCGAAAAACTACTTGTTTGTAAGTTATGAGTCGAAAACTTAGCGCGTCAGTACATTTTCCGTCATGGCGTCATGGCATCATTGAAATAGGGTTCTGAAAAGGCCCTGCCCAGTTTTTCTATTTTGAAGAAAATGAAATAAATTATAATAAGGTGCAAAGCGGGCAGCATAATAGGACTATATTTAAGTATTAACACAATATGATCTCATTGTCCCGACTTGCAAATAGTTAGATTATACTCATATATGAATGGTAACATAATTTCCCATTACCGGATTTTGACAAGAGTTTTTGGGTGAAGCTACAAGTCGGCTATTCGCCAGATGTACTTTCGTTAAGCCACACTATAACGCAGTGGCGGACTGAGTACCTTGAGGCGTCCGTGGGAAGTCGATATGTAGGGTCGCCTTCCCGAAAAAAAAAAAAAAAAAAAAACACAGCAGTAGTATATATTCAAATATTTGCAATAATTACTATTATTATGCGAAAAACTGTTAATCTCGCCATTAATCTCTTTAGGAAAAAAATTTATTAATATATTAAGAAATTAATGCGACTCTATCCAGTTCAATCCGAACCGAAGTTTCAATCCAAATGAATCCGAATAAATCCGAACCCGGATTGACTCATCAATTTATAGAAAAAGGATTTTAAATCCTTTCGTTCACAAAATAATATGTTGCAACGTTTAAAGTTTTACGAAATAATTTTGAACTATTTATTACAGTTTGATAACCGCAAATAATCAATACATTGCTGACGCATTATATAATGAGAAAAAATTCTGTTAGATGCAAGAGAATACAATTTTTTTTTTGTAACGCACGCACGAAATGTTCGCTTTTCGAGGCATGTATTGCGTGCGGGAAGTGACCAATTCCAAAGCCGTGGTAAAAAGCAGTTATAAAAAGACTTTTTCTAGCTGCTGCGCTTGCGCTCTTTGAGCCAGATTACTTTTTCTAGCTGTTGCGCTTGCGCACTTCCAGCCAGATTACTTTTTCTTGCTGTTGCGCTTGCGCATTTCGATTCAGATTTACTTTCCAGGACAGCCGAAATAATAACCTCACTTCATTATGATTTGACGATTGAGAGACTGATTGTGAGTAGTGAATAGTGATTGGACAAACTCGAAGTGATAAGTTACCATAAATGACTGATAAATTACCATAAATTACCGATAAATTACCAAAAATTTCAGAAATTTCTGGATACCTGAAATTTCCGAAAATTTATCAATTTTCCATAAATTTCCGGAAATTTGGGAAATTTATCAATTTTCCATAAATTTCCGGAAATTTGGGAAATTTAGCAATTTTCCATAAATTTCCGGAAATTCAGCAAATTTTCAAATTGTTTCCAAGAAGCTTTGGCTACCTGAAATTTCCGGTAATTTAGCAATTTTTCATAAATAACCGGAAATTTAGCAATTTTCCAGAAATTTCTGGAAATTTTTGGAATCTTTCCAAAAAGCATTGGAGACCAGAAATTTCCGATAATTTAGCAAATTTCCGGAAATTTTAGAAATTTATCATTTTCCGGAAATTTTGGAAATTTTCGGATTTTTTCCAAAAAGCTTTCAATACCTTGAATTTCTGGGAATTTTCGGTGATATACATATACACGGGAAATTTCCGGAAATTTTTGGTAATTTTACCATAAATTTCCAAAAATTGCCATAAATTTCCAAAAAAATTATTCTTATTGTTTCTCAAATCGAAAATTTCCTGCATTTGTTACAAAAAATATCGTGTGCAACAGGTGCTGAAAGTAGACAGTTGCAACTCTTGTGAAGTTTACAGTACTTGCCATCGACTCATCTTCGGGTCGTTTCCGGCTTGTCTTCGGCTCGTTTACAGCTCGCCTTCGGCTCGCTTCCAACTCGCCTACGACTCGCCTACAACTCCCCTTCGACTCGCCTCTGGCTCGTACAGCAAACTTCACACTCGTTTGGAACTGCCTACTTTCCGCACTTGTAGCACAATATACTATTTCATAGTTACGAATCCTGGAAGGACGAACAAATTAATCCTCACAAAACTTTTATTTGCTTTGGAAGTATAATTTGGAATTCACGTACGATGTTATGTGTTGATGATTAACTACACTGTTAGAAAAATCTGTATGAGATTTAATATACATGTGTGTGAAGCAAATATGCACTACCGCTACTGAAATGTAACATACATGGGTGTAGTGAATTTAATATACATGTGTATTAAATTTAACTTACACGCCGGTATAGCAGTGTGCATGAAAACTCAAAATGCTTTTATTTCTTTAAATCTTGTAAAATATTCGCAATTAAATTAATAATCTAGAATTCGTCGACTGAATTGTTATTTATAATGAAAGTGCGACGTACGGGTGAAACTTTGTCCAAAATCCAGTCTAAACAGTAGAAATTTAATGCTAGTACAGTTGATTGTAGGTTAGGTCTGTTATTTGTTTGCTTAATTGATCATTTCGACTTAAAATCCAGTCATATTTTTGATTAACTGAAAGAAGGTATCAAGTTTTATTACTTAGAGTCGAAAATTTATGTTGAGCTTATTTCGAATTTGTGTAAAATGGAATTATCTGACTTTTCATGTGAGTGATGAACATAAATGTATATGAAATTTAATATACACATTCTTAATGGCGATTTCATATGATTGATATATTAATTTTAATACACATGGGTATATTAAATTTAACATTATTTTTAACAGTGTAGATTATGGAGTACAATATGTTTACGGAGTAACATTTTATTAAATTCCTTCTATCTTCTCTTGTTTAATATTAAAAACACTCACATTGTTTAAAAAAATGATCTTAGAGGGCGCCTACATGCCTTAGGGGGCGCGTGATAGGGTGGGCGCCGGCGGGGTTTCCCGCATCCCAACCTATGGCCAGTCCGCCACTGCTATAACGTTACGCAGCGTTCGTGTTTATAACCAATATTGTTCAATCGCATTCATGTTGTTGTATAAAATTAAGATATTTTTTATGTGAAACTTATAACATGGATAAGAAGAGCCAGGCTAGTGAACGTCTTCGGGTTCGTGCAAAGAAACATCGAATTAGAAAGGAACTGCAAAATGATTTGAGTGACAGTGACAGCGAAATAGCAGTGGATAGCTCTTTGGAAGGTAACTTAATTTTTTAGTTTTAAGTATTTGAAGATGTTAAGAGAAAAGGAAAAGTAACTTATTAAATTATCCTCATTTTTACTTCATTTGACTAATACCTATTACGTAAGATATGGTGAATTTGTAAACGTCAAGTACAAAATATTGTTTGCTTTAATTAATAAAAAATGGGTTAGATTGCAGAATAGGAGCGTCACCTCTGTTTTGGCTGAAAAAAATTTTTTTTTCGGCAACAAACTATTGGAATATTTAATTAGGCTATAAATGAAGGGATTTGGGTTAGATTGCAGAATAGGGGCGTCACCTCTGATTTAGCTGGACATTTTTTTTCCCCCAGCAACAAACTTTTGGAATGTGTAATTGAACGATAAATGAAGCGATTTGATCAAGAAAACGTTTAAAATTATTGTTACTTTTGTTATAACGATGTCTCAAATATGGGTCTGTCACAATATTGGAATTATCATATTTAACTTAAAGTTGAGGTGTTTTTAAACATCCGTACGACCAGAAACACTGTAAATAATTGAAATCGAATTGTTTTCAATTAATCAAAATATATTTAGATATTTTTTATGCCGACATAAGCAATCATGTCGAAAAAAGAAGGAGTTGCACGCACATCAGCTGTCAATTAATACACGAGGAGACGGGACGTTGGAAAGGACGTATTTACCTTATCGTTTCAATCCTTTTTAACTTCCGTACGGTCAGAAACACTGTAATTCTAAAAATTTAATGCTATTTCGACGAATTACAATATATGTACAAATTTTTGTATGCCGGCATAATGTGTTATGTCAACAAAAAAAGGAGAGTTTCACGCACATCGCCTGTCACTTGAAACAGGAGGACGCCATCTTGGCTACCGTCGGCAATCGAGATATGTATCGATATATATCAAAAATTGCGAATATTATCATTGGCTTTCGAACCACGGATGCAAGAACATTGTTTGTGAAATCATACAGTTCGCTTGAAAGGAAGGGATTCCAACATTTCCAAGTGAACCATTCAGTGTGTTTCAAAGATCCCGAAACCGGCGCAAATTCCAACACCATCGAGGGCATGTGGTCGTGTGTGAAACGCATATTTTGAGATGCCCATCGAAGTCGAAATATGTTTGATTCATATTTGGCGCAATTCATGTACGTCCGAATTCGCCAAGATGAACCATGCAAATTCGGCACATTCCTGAAGTACACCGGTAACATATCGATTTTTTTCTTCTCGTCATTTTAATTTAAATTTATATATCTTTCCGAATTCCACCACACTCAGGCGAAAACCAAAATCGGCACTTTTCAGGGCCCACAAAAAAAATACAAAAATCGGCCCTTTTCGGAGCCCACAAAAACTCCCCCCACGAGACGTTGGAAAAGGGGTAGGGGGTTAACCAACATAATTTTGTGACCAGACAAGGGGTTGTCTTCCCAGTCAAACCCCTACCCCATTTCCAACGTTTCGTGGGGCGGCAAAGCACCTCTTTAACTGGTCACAAAAATAATGTTGGTCAAACCTTTACCCCTTTTCCAACGTTTCACGGGGGCGGGCAGGCACCCCTTTCACTGGTCACAGAAATAATGTTGGTCAAACCCCTACCCCTTTTCCAACGTCTCGTAGGGGCGGGAAGGCACCCCTTTAGTTGGTCACAAAAATAATTTTGGTCAAACCCCTACATCTTTTCCAACGTTTCGTGGGAAAAGGGGCAGGGGTTATTGTTCAAACCACGAGACGCTGAAAAGGGGTAGGGGCTTGGCCAAAATTGTTTCTGTGACGATTCAAAGGGGTGCCTTCCCGCCCCCACGAGACGTTGGAAAAGAGGTAGGGGTTTGGCCAACACTATTTCTGTGACCATTCAAAGGGGTGCCTTCCCGCCCCCACGAAACGTTAGGAAAGGGGTAGGGGTTTGACCAAAATTATGTTTGTGACCGGTCAAAAGGGTGCCTTCCTGCTCCCATGAATCGTTACTCGTAACATATAAATAATAATTATTACCTATTATTCATTAGTATTACCTATTATTACCCAATAAATAATATATATATATATATATATAAATAAATGAAATATAAATAAAAATATGAAATAAAATAAATAAAGTAAATTAAAGGAAAAAAATCCAAAACAGACAATGAAAACCAGAGACTACCTTTTCGTCAAGTTAATTTTTTAAAAACTTTTTTTGTAATAATTTTCAATATAAGAAAAATAAAAATTCAAATTATGTATCGATACGAATCAAGATCGATACATATCTCGATTGCCATCAGTAGCCAATATGGCGTCCTCCCGCTGCAAGTGACAGTCACCACAGCTGATGTGCGTGAAACTCTCCCTCTTTTTGTATACATAACACCTTATGCCAGCGTAAAAAAAAGTTTACACATATTGTGATTTATGGAAAAAGCCTTAAATTTTAATTGTGTACAGGTTTTCTGACCGTATGGAAGTTGAAAATCATTGAAACGGTAAGGTAAATACGATCGTTCCCATATCGTGACATACCCATATTTGACATAGCCTTATTAGAAAAATAATACTGATTTTGAACTTTTGTCTTATCGAATCCCTTGATTTATAGCTTAATTAAATATTCCAATAGTTTGTTGCCAAAGAAAAAATGTTTCTAGCCAAAACAGAGGTGAAGCCCCTATTCTGCAATTGCACCGAAAAATGTATTCTAAGTGATATTTTAATCGTCAAATAATGAAGGTGATTTTTCTCATCAAAATTAATTAGTTTCAAAAACGAATGTCACGTGTTCTAATCAATATTTACAATTCCAGAACCTAATTTGGTCAATTTAAGAGAAGCAGATTTGTAAGAGTTTGGAGCAATTAATTCTGATCATTCATCGAAAAATTCATCAGGTAATGATTATTAATTAACATATTTATAATGACAATTGTGATTGAGGGATCCTGTGTATTATAATACTACATGCGACAAGTAAATTATATTTCCAAATATACCCTCTGGTCAAATTTGTTGAGATTATATTTGAGGTTAGGATCTTGGTTCTGGTAATTGCAAAATAATTATTCCTTTTTAGGCAAGCTATAACAATTGAGTTTATTGAAAAGCGACAGATAAATAAATAGTGCCATATATAATATGAAAAATATTGCATTCACAAGCTACTAGTTCTTAGGGCGTTTTGAATTATGTAATATAAAAAGTATAAGAAATTATTGTAAAATGCTTTATTTTCGTATAATTTATAAAAAAGAAACCATCACTCATGTGAGGCACTTTAATATTACACTTTTTCACGAGGATATCCGTGCTTGATGTGCTTATTAAAGGTGTTTAAAATTTAATAAAACGATTTTGAAAAACTTGGCAGTTTAATTTTCATATTATGCAGGCATCAGCAGTTTAGGATAGATTTTGTAAGTTTTACTTAATTTTTTTGTTCATGAAACTTATAGTGATAAGAAAAATCAACAATTACTCTTATAAGATTGACACTTTTGAAACGGAATATATTTTCTGTCCTTAAGTAAACCTAAATAAATACAATAATATTTATATTTTCTCTATAGATATCATCTCTAGATACTCTCATGGATTCTAATTTTGTTCTTACGGGAAGCGTCACGAATACTTAAAAAAATATATCTGTCAAAAGATTTTGCGATGAGGTTCACTAACACGAAACAATCCGGAGTTAAGTTAGTATTGAAAAATCACGATTTTCATCGGTGTGTTACAGGTAAGATTATAGAAAAATTTATTTTTAAAAAGTATATTATGTGATAAATGTGAATTCTATTTTTACTAATCGCATTTAGTTCTAAAATATTGGCAATTAACATAGTTCACTTATTTCTGTAGACAGAAGACGTTATTCAAGCACACTTCGACAAAAAGACGAAAGCAAACGTCTGAGAAAAAGCTGTATTAGACGCAATCAGCGTTGTTTTGTCGAATGCCAATGATCGGGAGAGTGGCAGAAAAAATCTTCAGCAACAAAAATAGCTTCCTTTACAAATTGTCAGCAAAGTTGGTCAATTTTTGAACTGTTTCTTATCATACAAATATTGAGATTTTGTTCTCTTTATTTTCCATCTTTCGATGTAATAAAATTACGTAAGATTTTGTTCTTTGTATTTTCTATCTTTCGACGCAATTAAAACTACGTAAGATTTTGTTCGTTGTATTTTCTATCTTTCGGCATGATAAAAAAAGGTTTTTATAAAATCAGGTAATTCTTATTTATAATCTTAAACCGATTATAGTTTTTTAAAAAAGGCATTCACTAGAAAATCTGACAAGGCCCTGACTAGTTTCCCCTACGTATGGTATTGGCGAGTCAAAGCGTTACACCCTTGTCAGCTTCTAGCCATTTTTTCTGACCAGGATCATGTTAGAAGTAGGGCAAACTGACCAGAACCCTACTAGACCCACATCAACATTTCTGCACGGGATCAGCTCCATGAATGGGGGGATATTTACTATCCGTTCACGTTACGGAGGCCCCTCCAAAACAGCTGTACATTTTGGTAATTTACTCATAAAAAAATCGCATACAAAAAACAAGCTCATACCATAATAAAGCTTACTTTATTGTTCTTAAGACAAGTCCCCATTTGTTCATGTGCATAAATTGGTTTGGAAAATATTCATCGCGAGAAGATGAAAAACGTGTTTCTTACGCATCACTCTGTCCTTCTTAACTTTCGATGACGACATATTTTATCTGAACAATGTGAGAAAATTTAAAAAAATCGTATAGAGGCTTTCATATTTTGACTATAGATATGTGAAAACAGATTTGCAATATATCAATAACAGCTAACGTAAAATGCTTTTGAACATGACTATGCTATCTCTCGTAATATACGTAGAAGAGAGTTATATTTTGGCTTGAACAGCCTGGAAATTTTCTACAAATACAATCGAATAACAATTAGAAATCCCAATCTTGAAACCTATCAATTAATAACAAATAATGCTGGAAGACCGATGAATGGTAGTGTGGGTGTAAGGACACTATGCACTATGTCAGTATGGGATACCATAACTAAACGTCACCTCGGGGGGTCTGCTCATTCATTAAGTTCTTAAAAGAGGAAAAAGATACTTTGATTTCCAATGGCGTGAGCAAGTCAGCGACGTAAGTCATAAGAAAATGACAAATGTACTTGACGTTCTGAAGGTTCAAGTATACGAAATTCTGTACTCATGATTTTGTACATTCGAAACAATGACGAAATGCACCTCCATTATCACTAGAAGTACCGGGATTCTCTGCCACCTTTGGTTACCACGAGTGGTCAATTGACCCCTACCTGCGTTGGATGTCAAATAATGATTTGAAACAGTTTTTACCGTTAAAAGTTAATGATAGAAGTATGTTATATTCATATTACATCGTTAATGTAAGTGGAGGAAATTAGTGAGTCCTGAAAAAGTACAAAAAAGAAGTGAAAATGCTCGCCTACCCCAGTGTAGTCCTAGCGACGTCGCTTCTGCTGCTACTGAAACAGCAAGCTAAATCATTTGGTGCGTAGAACGTTATACACCGGTAGTAGAACTGATAAACCTAAATTTTTTGTAATTAAATACGAGCCAAAACGAGATAGGGGTCAATTGCTCCCTGCCGGTAACAGACTATAAAAACTCGATTTTTTTTAAAAGTGCGCATCCAATTCTTTCGAAAAAATTTTCAAATACTGGGTCATTATACGTCAGGAATATCAGGATCTGCAAGTGGTTGTTCGATTTTAGGTAAACTTCGTGAAATTATAGTGTTATATAAGAGACATTTCGGGTCCAAAGGATTTTTGAAAATTTTCAAAATTACGGGAGTTACGCCATGTTGAATTTAGGCATCACATTTTTTTGAAATATCTATATTTCTGCAACCATTGAACGAATTTGGATAAAAATTGTAGGTTTTGTAGATAAATGT
This sequence comes from Andricus quercusramuli, assembly GCA_932178445.1. Classification (NCBI taxonomy): domain Eukaryota; kingdom Metazoa; phylum Arthropoda; class Insecta; order Hymenoptera; family Cynipidae; genus Andricus; species Andricus quercusramuli. Next base: position 23,890 of record CAKNXH010064455.1, on the reverse strand, counting down.
ATACGCTTTAAATTGAAAATTCCAAAAAAATTTTGGTTTTCAATTTTGACCAAAAAAATGACCAAAAAAAGTTTGAATTCAGTTTTTCGTCAAGAAGGGAAAAAAATTTTCTTTTCTTGTTAAGACGATTCAATTCCTTATAATTTCACCTTTAATTTGAAAAAAAAAATTGATGGTGACTCTTCTAGATCACGAGATAATGGCATTTTAGTGGGACCGTGCGCTGCCACGGCGCTGCTGTCTCAGTGTCGCGCAGTGAGGGAAGAGCACATTTTTTGACAAAACCGCCCGGCACGTACCATTTATTTAAAGACTTTCAAATTTATTAAAACCTGACATAAATCGATGTAATAACTAACTAAAAACTATATTTAGTCGGTTAGATTAACCAAAAAAATTGTTAATAATGCTATAAAGAAACTAATGAAAACGAAACTCATTTTTTCGTTATTTTCAATGATTAGCTACTTAAAATCCATAGATTTTGTATGATACATGACAGATACTAATGTGCAATTACAATTAGTCAAAAATAGTCGACGTTTAACAACAATTTAAACACTTTTTGTAAACAAATACACATTTCGACCATTTTTTCATGATTTTATTGCGTAATCAACTAAGCCTTTTCATAAAATAATGACATATCGGGGTGCTTTCTGAGTGAGTTCCCCTCGCCTCTCACATATTGGGGTGCTGTCTGAGTGAGTTCCCTTGGCCTCTCACATATCGGGGTGCTTTGTGAGTGGGTCCCCATTACCTATCACATATTAGGGTGCTGTCTGGATGAATTCCCCATGCCTCTCAAATATCGGAGTTCTTTCTGAATGAGTTCCCCTTGCCTCTCACACATCGGGTGCTTTCTGAGTGAGTTCCCCTCGTCTCTCACATATTGGATTGCTTTTTCTCTGAGTGTTCATAATGAAATTATGAACAATAATGTTCATAAACAATTTTTGTTAACAAATACGCATTCTGAACATTCTTTTCATTAATTGACTAATTTTGTTTTAAATGAATTAGTATTGTCTTGCCAAAAACCCTGGTTGTTATGTTTTTCATAGCTTTAAAAGCTCTTAATTACAATTATAAGATTCTGTTTAGAAAAGTGTTTGTAAAAAATTGTTTATTCAATGTAAATATTTTCTATAGACAAATTGCACATTTTGTCATTATTTTATGAAAAGGCTTAGTTGATTACGCAATAAAATCATGAAAAAATGGTCGAAATGTGTATTTGTTTACAAAAAGTGTTTAAGTTGTTGTTAAAAGTCGACTATTTTTGACTAATTGTAATTGCACATTAGTATCTGTCATGTATCATACAAAATCTATGGATTTTAAGTAGCTAATCATTGAAAATAACGAAAAAATGAGTTTCGTTTTCATTAGTTTCTTTATAGCATTATTAACAATTTTTTTGGTTAATCTAACCGACTAAATATAGTTTTTAGTTAGTTATTACATCGATTTATGTCAGGTTTTAATAAATTTGAAAGTCTTTAAATAAATGGTACGTGCCGGGCGGTTTTGTCAAAAAATGTGCTCTTCCCTCACTGCGCGACACTGAGACAGCAGCGCCGTGGCAGCGCACGGTCCCACTAAAATGCCATTATCTCGTGATCTAGAAGAGTCACCATCAATTTTTTTTTTCAAATTAAAGGTGAAATTATAAGGAATTGAATCGTCTTAACAAGAAAAGAAAATTTTTTTCCCTTCTTGACGAAAAACTGAATTCAAACTTTTTTTGGTCATTTTTTTGGTCAAAATTGAAAACCAAAATTTTTTTGGAATTTTCAATTTAAAGCGTATACATTTATCTACAAAACCTACAATTTTTATCCAAATTCGTTCAATGGTTGCAGAAATATAGATATTTCAAAAAAATGTGATGCCTAAATTCAACATGGCGTAACTCCCGTAATTTTGAAAATTTTCAAAAATCCTTTGGACCCGAAATGTCTCTTATATAACACTATAATTTCACGAAGTTTACCTAAAATCGAACAACCACTTGCAGATCCTGATATTCCTGACGTATACTGACCCATACTCCTATTTATAAATAATTAAAAGTCACTAAACGACATCTCTCTGCAATCAACCGCTACGGAGATTTACCACTTTAAAAATCGAAAGGGGTCAATTGACCCAGCCCGGTACTTCTAGTGTTATATTGAGAATAAGAGAGTATAAACAAAACTTGTAATGAAACTTGGAATTCATCAATTGAATATTTCACAATTCCAAGACTAAGATTTTCTTTAAAATTATTTTTTATATTAAGTTTAACGTTTCAATGGAGGAAAAAAATTCCCTATCATTCCTCTATTTGCAAATCTGTTTCACGGTCATTGAAATGAAACAATTGGAAATCAAACATTTTCAATTCAGACATTTTTTATTCAAACGGTCAATAGTTGACATATGAAATTGAAGCTTTAAGCACTTCCTAATCTAACAATGCTGAATTAAGTGCCATTAAAATATTATTATTTAATTAAAAATTCAAGTGTTTCGTAGAATCTCCCCGAGTCGAAATATAGACCCTACTTTGACGCTTTTCACGCTGTCATTTGTAAGGGCTAAGGTTTCAAAGTAGAAGCTATTCCAATGCGATTTTTGCCCCTACTTTGGCGCTCTAATGGGCACAAATTTCCAAATCTTCCACTTGGAGCGTCAAAATAGGGGCTCAGTTTTTGCTTCTACTTTAATGCTCCACATTCTACCTTCCCGGACAAAATAAAATTATTTACGAAAGATTAACAAGAGTAGAGTATGACGAAAACATAGCGACATTTGCGCAATATTTTAAGTTATTTTGCATAATCATTCAACAACAATTTCTTATTGAGCATTGAAAACAACGTGTATCTAATATTGAATAAATGAATATACAACATAATTTTGGTTTTTTCATTCGTCAACAGATCCTAAGTTTTATGGAACTTAAAATGAAAACTACTATTTGTTGTTAAATGAAGATGCAAAATGTTATGAAATATGTACACAATGTCACAGTGTCCTCGACTCACTCAACTTTTGTTAATCTTTCGTCAATTAATATGTTTTCCGTGCACTTTTATATTCCTTTCGCTGATGAGTTATAAATCCTTTTTTCCTTATAATTTTTGTATTAGAATCTTTTAAAATAGAACGAAGTAATAGATTTGATACTTTCACGATGATTCATTATAATAAATTTAAATTTAAAATTTAGAATTTAAAATTTAAAGATTTTTCGGGTTTCAATCGTGTGCGAAACTATGAATGTTGCCGACGTTTCGTGAACATTGCAGTTCACTTCTTCAGGGCTGACCTGAAACTGAAGTTTCAGGTTATGTTGTTCTTATATATGTATTCTCTACGATGCCTGTGATTGGCCAGAGTGCCCCATGGTGGGGACTGCTTGAACTTGATTGGCCAATCAAGTCTTTTTTAAAAAACCCGGGAGGACGGAAAGCCAAATCGGATTGGTATTATATCCATTGTCCCTATTGATGTTATTAGGGTGTTTCAAGATTTCGATTGCTTCTCTATGTTTTCTTGGAAATTTATTGTACGTTTTGGCAATGACGGTTGTTTTGTCAAATAAAATACTATGTCCTGTTTCGATATGATGCTCAGCTACTGCTGATTGCGTGAAATGTTTTAGCCTAACTTTACTCTCATGTTCCTTTACACGTTGACTTACCGCCCTCCCGGTTTCTCCAATATAGACTTTACCACAAGAACAGGGGATTTGATATACTCCCGGATCACTGAAAGGTTCCTTTTTATCTTTAGGGTTGTTTAGAAGTTGTCCTATTTTTACAGGTGGTTTAAATATAGTTTGGATGTTGTGTTTGTTGAGAATTCTTCCTATTTGTTCCGTGATACCTTGAATGTAGGGTAGGATGGTGGTTGTTTTTCTCTCTCTTTCTTTAGTAGGTTGTGTTGACTTATTTTCTTGAGTGTATTTTCTTATTGCTTTATTAATTTGTTTGTTTGTGTAATCGTTTTGCATTAGGATTTGTTTAACATTTTGTAATTCCTTTTGTAAGTTATCTTTATCTGTTATGGAGACAACTCTGTATACAAGGGAATTGATGACCGATTGCTTTTGAGATGGGTGGTGGTGGGAGGAGGCATGCAGGTATCTGTTTGTATGCGTGGGTTTTCTGTAAACTTCATGTCCTAATGTGTTATCAGATCTTTTATAAACTAGTACGTCCAAGAAAGGTAATTTTCCGTTTTGTTCAATTTCCATAGTAAAATTGATATGAGGGTGTATTTGATTGATGAAATCGAAAAATTTGTTTAGTTCGTCTAGTCCGTGTCTCCAGATGACAAAAGTGTCGTCAACGTAACGGCACCAGAATTCCGGTTTAAGCTTGGAGTTGTTAAAGAGTGTTTGATAGAAAAAGATGAAGTTTTAATAGTTTTTTGGAGGTGGTATGCAAGTCAAATTTGGTATGTTGTATCCTTTCTTTTAAGAGAAGCAAACTTGTTTTATGTAGAATTGATTTGGATTTAGATGTTCCCAAATGGTTTTTTAACTGTAAGAATTTTGGGACGATGTTATTGTCCCTACACCGTTTTAAGAAAGCTAAAGATGTTAGTAGTTTAGCTTGAGAAGACCTGAGCTTACTAAAAGTGTTGGTTTTAGTAAGGAAACTCTCCCCGTAGTGAACTGCAATGTTCACGAAACGTCGGCAACATTCATAGTTTCGCACACGATTGAAACCCGAAAAATCTTTAAATTTTAAATTCTAAATTTTAAATTTAAATTTATTATAGAACGAAGTAATTATTGATATCACAAAATGAACAATTATAAACCTGTAACAGTATGTTTCAAAAACGAACGAAGTTCTATAATGAAGTAAAACATATTAGGATATAAATATCGAAGTACACATATTATAGAACAGCATAAGTTGTATTATCCTGCTCGTTTTCCTTGTTTTGCGATTCCACTTGTACTAATGTTGGTTTTTCGCCTTCAGAACCCATATAAATATGAACTTATTAATTATTTTTATATTCAATCACATATACGTAGAAGACGTTTATACATTATAATATTCTTTCAAAATAATAAATTTTTAATAATCTTAAGAAGATAATTATTATTACTACAATAGTACTAAGTGACAATATTAAGTTGAGTTAAGGCCCCATTAACTAAAAATGTTACTGTGTTGTATTCTTATTAAAAAATATAGAATAAAAATAAAATCTGGATTTATATCACAATTATGTTAATTTTTGGCCATGACCTCTAGAAACTTTTAACCTAATGAAGATATTCATTATTTTCTTTCATATTAGAATAGCGTTTATCGTCTTCTTTCAAAATGCGATAGAGAATTGAAAAAAGGTTCAAAATTAACAAAATGGCAGCGGTTTTTATCAAACAATTAAAAATCGATTTTCTCAAAAAACCTACATTTAAATATATGCCAATTTTTTTTTAATGTCGTGCTTTGGTAATAGTTTAGCTCGCAAGGTGCTTATAAAATGCCTTTTATCTATTATCAAAAAATTTGAAGAACATTCAGAAGAATAAAAAGTGTGGGGCTTTCAAGAAAATCTTTTGCATTCGTTTCCCCGAATTTTGAAAACATGAAAAAAATACATTTTCTGGAAAACCACACTTTTTCTATTTTCCAAAAAATTTTGAAAAGTTTCTAATCATAGAAGAAAGGCATCTTATAAGCATCATGCCAGCAGACTTTCAAGATATCTTCATTATCAAAGTAAAAGTTTAAAAAATGGCAAAAAATTCAAAGTGGGTTTTTTGAGAAAATCGATTTTTCATTTTTCAAGAAAAAACCCTTTTGTTAATTTTAAACCTTTTTTCAATTTTCTGTCGCGCTTCGGCAGAAGACGATGAACACTCAATTACGGCCAAAAGTTATAGAGGTTTGAAGAAAAAAATTGAGTTTTTGCTCAAAATTCAAGCACAAAATTCAAATACGCCTAACTTTTTGGGATTGTTTTTTTGCAAATCGGAAAAATACGTATCGCCTAATAACCTCCGAAGAATAACATATTTCCTCCCGAGAGATTCTGCGATTCCAAATGCAGAACCCTGCCTGATTTAAAATGGATTCGGTCGCCCGAAGAATAAAGTTAAATAGTTTCAGAATCGAATAAGAAAAAATAAATGACATAATAGGGTACAATTTTGAAAATAAATACCATTAAAGGAAATTTAAATGGCGGGATATTTGAAAAAAAATTATTGAAATAAGTTGTAAAAATTTAAATATTATTTATTGTGGTATTGGAATGAAAACATTATGAATTATTTTTAACAAATTCTGTAAATAAGTAATGGAAGTTAATAGAAATAAAATTATCTTTTGAGGGTTTTGCAAAAAAAATAAGTAACTAATTATGAAATATTATGTATACAAAGTATTTTTTGGTTGAATTGAATGCAATTAAGTTAGATTTCGAGTCATTATTATGAAAAAATGTAATTATATAGTACAATGTAAAGTAAAGTGATCTATTTACCGCCAATAGCTAGCACTTTTGCTTCCAACTGAATTGTTTTTTTTCTTCCATATCATTTGACTTTAAAAGAGCTACTCAGCCTACTTCTCTACTTTCCTTCGGAATCAATGATAAGTGAATGACATCTTGTTTTTTATCATCTATCCACCAGACCAGCGCAAACTTCTTTTCTCTTGAAGCCATTTCAGATATTATTATTTTAATATTAATCACGAAAACAAAGATATTTTCTTTGACTATAACCAATAAAATTGACATTTCTACAAACTGCGGTGTTCGAGCTGGGAGGAAACGCCATATTTGAGCGTGAAAATTTAAAATTTCAGTTACTGTATGCGAACTGCAAAGAGAGCGAAGTCAATAAATCAAAGTTAATAATACGTCAAAGCTGTTAGATTCCAGGTATAATTATATCGGAGAAATGTTCATTTCCTTATTTCTAACCGTGTGTGTACTTTCGGGACCATTGTCGTTAAGGGGTTAGCCCTACTTGCAACGCAATAAAAAAGTGAATTTTATCGATTTTTTGTTGAAAAAATACTTTTTGGTAGAAGTTTGTAAATTTAAAAGAGTATCATATAAACCTCATTTAGACTAATTTTCATTCAAGAATACACATTATTTCATAAGTTACTACTGATACACCGTAGTATGATTTTTTGAATGTGTATTGCGGTGAGCAACACTGCTCAAGACTTTTTGACAAAATGGCGGCCAGTCAAAGTTGAGAAATCGATTTTTGTCGAGAAAAAAAACACATTCGTTTTTAAAATAAAAAAAAAGTTTTCAATGAAAAAAAATCCTTTGATTAAGGACTGCTTTTTGATATCACAAAAAAGGTTGCCAAGTTTGGAAATGATCGGTTAAGCGGTTTTATAGAAATCTTGCTCACCGACTTTGAAAACGTCGTTTCGAGAAAAACGCATTCAAAGTTCTGAAACTGCCTAGACCTAGACGGACCCGCCTACGCTTCCGACTGAATAAATTCTACAATTTTATTCAGATTTCATTAAGACTTTTAGAAAATATTTTCCAAATGATTTACTTTCAGAAAATGTCAAAACCCAAAAATCGAATTTTTCAAAATTTGCAAGTAGGGTTAACACCTTAAAAACCGCCTAATCAGACAAACGGCACCTGGTGCCGACTGTAGCAAAAGAAAATATATATGAAGATAATATCAAAGATAACACTATACAGTTATAGGTACGTGGTAGTCGCTATCCTATCTATTTCATAAAATAAGTTACTCTACAGAGTAAAAAATATATAAGAGCAATTCCATGTCAAATCATCTGAAGAATTTCAGCCATTGTTAATAGTTTTGATGGAAATTCTAGTATCCTTCCTCTTAGATGTTGCAAGGAAAAAACCCAAAATAATTGTTGAAAAAATCCAAAAACTTAGGAAATATTCAAAATTAAAATTGTTGGTCTTTTCTTCTTTAAATTTCATAACTTTGGTGATTTTAATTATATTAAGGTATATTTTTTCAATTATTCGTAATAGGATGCAGTTTTAGAAATATATTTTTTTATAACTGCGTCCTATTACGAATAATTTAAAAAAATGACCTTGATATCACTAAAATCACGAAAGTTTTGAAAACTTTAGAAAAGAGGACCAAAATTTTCAATTTTGAATATCCCTCAAGTTTTTGGATTAAGAAAAAAATTATTCTAGCGTTTTTATATCAACACCTTGAAGAACGTATACAAGAATTTTCATCTGAATTACTAACAATAGCTGAAATCCTTGAGATGATTTGACATGGAATTGCTTATGATTACGATATTTTTTAAGAAATGTGAAGAGATCGACTTTTGAGGTTAGAACTTTCATTCAAGACCCTCAATTCAACTCAACAAATTTTAAAATTACAATTCACAACAAAGATAAATATTATGAAAAAGAAAAGATAAAACATTAGTGTTGAGCCAATTTTCCTCTGGAATAGATGTCTTGATATCATATCAAACTTTGTATTTGATTTTTGTTAACAAAAATTATTATAAAATGTTATACAGAGATTAAGAAGTGTTTATCGAGAAGTTAAGAAAATATTTTTGAAATTTAGAGATTGAGAAGTGTCTAAGGAGGAGTTAAAAATATACAAAAAGTTACAGAGCGTTGAAAAAGAGAACTTAAAAATTCTGTGAAGATTATAGAGCTTCAAAGGAGACGTTAATAAAACTCAAGAACGTAGAGACAAGCGCTGCAATGTAGGGGCTAAGATTTATGTAGAAGCAAAATAGAATAAAAATATCTTCAAGAGCGGCTAAGTAGAAGCTAGTAGAATAAGCAGCTTCAAAGTAGAAGCAATACTTCCACTTAGAGCATCAAAGTAGGGCCTATATTACGACTCGGGTCGTCTCTTCAGCTGAGTCAAAAATGTATGTAAATTGTGGAGAATTCGTTCTTTAGAGTGGGAAGTTAATCTTCTTGGTTGACAATTCATCTTTTTGGCGTAAAATTCATTTGGTTGAAAAACTATATTTTTGGTGAGAATTGATCTTCTTTTTAGCTTGAAAAGTGCAGTATGGGGTTAAAAATTTGTGGAATTTGTTGACAATTTTTTGTTGTTAAAAAATTAATGTTCTTCGTTCAAAATCCAACTTTTTGGTTTGAAAATGATATATTTCGTTGAGAATTTGTCTTCTTCAGTAGAACATTATTCTTTCGAGTGAATATGTTATCATTTCTTTGAAAATGCAAGTGTTTTGTAGGAAGAAAAAGATTTCTTTTAAGGATGGGCAATACGTACAATGAATTTCTAAAATCGCCAGTCTTTAAAATGATTTATAAAATCGATAACAATAGATCTATTATTATTTTCTGCAAATATTTACGGCGACAAAAGTAAATAGAATATTTTTTGTTGCAAATTATTAAAGGATCTTTGAGATCAAACTGTTGATCCAAGATTGCAACCAGGTTTCAAAAAAATTTAATGAAGAGCTGGATTTTTATAAAAGTCGGTTTCAGATGGGTTTTCGGATTGTGGAACACTCAGATACAAATTAAAAAATTCGACATTCTTTACTTATAAATCTTTACTTATACCATATATTATTATACTATATTATTTACTATAATCTTTACTTATAAATAAATATATGGTTTAAAAATATTTCAAGTGAATTCATTGAATTTCTATGAGTTTTCATGAGATTTAGAAAGATATAAAGTGATGAAACAAAATTTAAGTGATGATGAAAGATTTCGAGTATAAGAATATAATATTTTGATGGATTTCAAAAGATATACAAGGGTTTGAAAATGGGGATTTCTAAAGACTTTATTTGAATTTATTGGTGTATAAAACACATCTTCGCCAGTAAAGTTTAGTCTGGGGGCACTTCAGGATTCCGCCCGTAGATTCCTCGAAAGAACTATATGTGACCCATGCACATCTCTTTCGAGGAAGTCTAATTTCATGCGGTCGTTAGGGTCTGGCTCGGAAATTTCTTGAGGTTACTATGTCCAATTCAATTACCAACTTCATAAAACATACTTTTGGTGCATGAGTCAGATGTCGTTTCCTCGGGAAACCCACTGGAGCGGTCCTGGCGATATCATAAAATCAGACTTGCGTTTCATACACTTATGGTGCGTGCGTCAGATTTTGTACCGTCGAAATCCCCAGTGGAGAAACCCTAATGTACTCTTAAGACTAGGGGGCTATCCATATACCACGTGGACTGTTTAGGGGGGGAGGGGGAGTATAGCGAAATTCCACGCTCGTCCACGAGGGGGACCGGGGGGGTCGAGCTGGAATCCACGTGGACACACGTTCCCCTAAATATGCGAAAAATATAGGTACTGAAATGAGGCAAGATATACTCGAGGTGCACTCGAAATGTTAAATTCTTATCTCAATGAGAAGGTATTGATTTTGTACGAAAAATGAATTTCGTAGATTCCATCAAATGTCGACGTCTTGAGGCCCCCTGAGTCAGAAAAAATATTTTTTACGTCAGTGTCTGTCTGTCGTTGTTGTCGTCGTTGTCGTATGTATATCGCCTAACTGTTGAGATACTACTCAAATTTGATCGTTCTTTGGTACAGTGTTTAAGGGCCCTAGAAATCGAGTGTAAATCGTAGATAATGGATTCAGGCCAAACGGCGAAGGCATTTTGTCTGATTTTTTGTGTAAATGATCTAAAGGGTATATAGAGTGTCGGTACAGCTCGCTTCTTTCGGAAAGAATCTATTTTTTATGTAACAATGAAAATAAGAAAAATTACTTTTTGTGGTACAGTGTTCTACTATTAAGCAAAGCATGTAGCAGGTAAAGCAGTTAGCGTGCTAAGAATTCTTTTGCGCGACCCTAGCGGAGGAGGGAGAAACTACTATACACGTCTGCAGGTTCTGAAGCGTCCACTATTACCCACATTTCTTCATTCAGGGACGAACACACCGTATACGAAAACTAGGGGCCCCTACCCAAAGGAGTGGGTAAATTCCCAAAAGGTTTGTTGGGTGGCAAACTTACGGCGAAAGAAGTACATTTTGTACATTAAATGACAATATACAAGCTTTCTGTATAAACGGCAGATTATATAAACGTGTAAGATATCGATAATATTTGTCGCCCAATTTCCTCCGAAAATACCAGATTGATTCGCATTTGACACAAACTGTGCATGTTTGCACAACTCAGGGGCTGTCGCTGCAATAACCGGTTATAGCACGCGTGTAGTTGTTGAAATAAAAAGCAAATTCTGCTACTTTTTTCTACAAAATGGCCGTTATAATAAATTCGTTTGAAAAGTCATACGATTAATCGAAAAAGTAGGAATTTCGCTGAAATTATCAGAAAGTTCCTAATGTATTATAAGGGCATTTGTCGGCAGAAAAATTATTATTTTTTTCAATGGCAGTCCTTCCATTTAGGAATTACATGACAATTTCAACAACATTCAGAATTAGTTGATACATTGTATGATTTTCTAAAACAAAGGTAATAAACAAATGTATTAATCAGACATTTGTCGACAGAAAAATTCGTTTTTTTTCAATGTAATAGTATATTATGCGCCGAGGTGCATAATGAGGGTCTTTACGCGACAAGCGGCAATGCTCGCAGGACGATCGAAGCCGAGGCGAAGCCGAGGCGAGATAAGTCCTGCGAGCATTGTAAGCGAGTCGCGTGAAGTCCCGAATTCTGCTCATTGGCGCATATATTATTTTATATGTCGACGGTGCATTTACAAGTTTTGTTGTGAAAGCGTACAGTATCGTAATGTTGTACATTACGATACAGCGGAGTGTAATGTGAAGAGTGATCTTCCGCTGTATCGTAATGTACAACATTACGATACTCTACGCTGTCGCATAAAAACGCGTTAATGCACCGGAGTCACATAAAATTTTTTAATTAGGAACTTCATGATAATTTCAGCAATTTACAATGAATACAACAGATTTCCGAAAGATGTAAAAAATATTTCTACAATTTCATAAACATTTCGTAATGATTGTAAAACAATTAAAAAATTCCAAACATGTCAAAAAGGGTACAGTCCACCACATTTCAGAGATTTCAAAACATTGCAAAGATATCAAACGATTTCACATACACGGAAAAAATTTATCCGTATAAAAATCACGAACTAGTAGCTAGGTCTCGGATATGAGAAAAATTTATCGGATATTGATGTATTTTTGTAAATAATCTTAGAACTTTGAGAAAGAACTGACGAACTCGATGTGAACATTCCAAAACGGTTCATCACTTTTTTTTACGTGAATGATTACAAAAATATTACGAGTGATTGGGAAAAGATTCTCAGAGCACTCACGAGCTTACCCGACAAATCTGGGAACTAGTAAGTAGGTTCGGCCTGCACACACGCTTGCCCAAACACGCGGTGCGTATGTGTGCACGTATGTGTGCTTCGAGCTCGTCGGATGCGTGGCTAGATGTTTTATAATACCTATTTTGTTTGGCCTTGATGACTGCGCGTGTTTACGCTCTCCTGGTTTATGTTTAGAGACTGGTGAGTCAGCAGTCTTGAGGGTTCGAATCTTCTAAGTTGCCAATTTATAAATTAAATATAAATTAAGTCGCACAAATAAAATTTTTCCTTTTTATATTTCAGTCTGAAATTTTCGGGAACTGTTCGTAGGAAATTCGAACTGTTCGTAAAAAACTTCGAAATTCATTCATACATTTCTCATAGAAATAAGGATGTAATGTGTCATTTTTTGATCTCGTATCCGAGACCTAGCTACAAGTTCGTGACTTTTCCACGGATAAATTTTTTCCGTGTATGTAAATGATTTCAAACGAATACGAATGATTTCACAAATATCGCACCGATTTCATAACATTTTAAGAAACATTTAAAAAGAACACGAAAGTCACGTACAACTGCGTACATACAGTACAGTCAAATTAGCTGAAAGGAGGCCATTTTGTAGAAAAAAGTAGCAGAATTTGCTTTTTTTATTTCAACAACTACACGTTCTTCACACTTCTATAACCGGTTATTGCAGCGACAGCCCCTGAGTTGTGCAAACATGCACAGCTTGTGTCAAATGCGAATCAATCTGGTATTTTCGGAGGAAATTGGGCGACAAATATTATCGATATCTTACACGTTTATATAATCTGCCGTTTATACAGAAAGCTTGTATATCGTCATTTAATGTACAAAAGGTACTTCTTTCGCCGCAAGTTTGCCACCCAACAAACCCTTTGGGAATTTAACCACTCCTTTCGGTAGGGGCCCCTAGTTTTCGTATACGGTGTGTTCGTCCCTGAATGAAGAAATGTGGGTAATAGTAGACGCTTCAGAACCTGCAGACGTGTATAGTAGTTTCTCCCTCCTCCGCTAGGGTCGCGCAAAAGAATTCTTAGCACGCTAACTGCTTTACCTGCTACATGCTTTGCTTAATAGTAGAACACTGTACCACAAAAAGTAATTTTTCTTATTTTCATTGTTACATGAAAAATAGATTTTTTTCCGAAAAAAGCGAGCTGTACCGACAGTCTATATACCCTTTAGATGATTTACACAAAAAATCAGACAAAATGGCTTCGCCGTTTGGCCTGAATCCATTATCTACGATTTACACTCGATTTCCAGGGCCCTTAAGGGTATGAGAAGAAAGGTTAGTTAAAATAAAAAAGATTGTTAGCCAGCTATTTTGGATGAAAATTCCAAAAGTTAGAGCATTTTGAAAAATTTTAAGACACATTTTTTTCCAAGATTTAAAAATTCTGTGGACGGCTATTCATAGTATTCGAAAATTTGAACAATTTACTTTCACGACTTTTTTCGATGAAAGAAAAATTATCAGAGTTGAAGCATTTTCAAAATTAAAAAAAAAGAAAATGAAAATTTTAAGTCAAACGACGCACGATATAAAAAAATTGAGTGAAGAAAAACAATTCTTTTTGAAAGCCCTACAAGATTATAAGAACTCTTTGAATTTTCTTGAAAAATCAAAAATTCAAATTTCGATCCCACAAAAAATAATAAAAAATACCATTTTGTGGTCAAACTATGCAAGGTACGAAAAAAAGTGAATCAAAAAAGATTGTGCACCCAAAAAAGACATACAAATTTTATACCAAACACTTTCTATAAGATACGCAGTTTTTGTTTTCTTCGTAAAAAACGACATTGGAAATAAAAAAAATTAATTTTTGGACAAACGACACAAGCTACGAAAAGAATAGTGCGACCAAAGTTGTTCACCCAAAAAAGAGCTACAAATTTGTTATAAATCATTTTTTGATAGGATGCGTGGTTTTTGTTTGGTTCGTAAAAAACGACATTGAAAATAAATAAATTAAATTTTTGGACAAACGATAAAAGTTATGAAAAAAATGAAAAGACAAAATTTTCTCTTCTGGAAAAGAGACAAAACTCATCCAAATTTTTCATCGATAATTTTTTGTTGTAAAGCGTAGTTTTTCTTTAACACGTACAAATAAGATTAGAAATAAAAAAATTAAATTTCTGGAAAAACGTGACAAGAGACGAAAAAAATGAAAAGGTAAAAGTTGTTCAACCAAAATTCTCTACAAATTTATCATGAACTCTTGTTATAAAAATATTATAGGAATAAAACAAAAAGTAACTATTTGGAAAAAGGACACAAGCTACAATAATATTTTATTTAACCAATTTTTCGCCTAAATTATATCTACTTTACTTAGAACCACCTTACGCTATGATGCGTATTTTTATTTTAAATCGTAAAAAATAACATTGAAAATAAATTAAATTTATGGAAAAGCGACATAAGTTGCAATGAAATGTATTATAAGATTTTCTTGATAAGATATTATGAATAAAAATATTATAAATTTATTGAAATGATACATTTTCCAGGGTAGTTGAGAATGAAATTTAATGCAAAATGAGAAACAAATATTAAAGTAATTATTAAAAATAAAATTTGTACTCTATTTTCAAATATCCGAATTAGCAGCCCTAGGCCGAGGTATCTAAATAAATATAATATACATTTGATACAATAGAGTTGCACATAATGTAGAAAAGTTTGCATTGTCGACAAAATCGAGTGCGAAGCACGAGATACGTCATGAGAATGGGTTCGTTAAAGCCGAAGGAGCTTTAACAAAAGAGAACTCACAATCACCAAATTACAGTTGTCGATGCTTTAAACCTTGAATTTTAAAAGGCTGCGCCCAAATGTGGGGGATATACAAATTAAAATTTTCAAAAACAAAGCTACCTGCAAGAAAGCAGTCCTCCTAAATTACTCTACTAAGATAAGAGTCTTCAGCAAATCATTAACTCTTTCGTTCTGGACTTTGCAGATTTGCAATGGTCTAAAAGTAACATTTTTTTAAATAACTCTCTTAATACCCTTTGAGGATCAAAATGCTTGCGGACGATTGTCAGAAATAGATTTTTAAAATTCTTATGTGTATTATTCTGTGTAAAAATAGCACGAAAATAGTGGGGGTTTTTTTAATCAGTTTAAGCGTTACAACTAAATAAACAATGTTTCAAAAAAATTTTGGGGGAAAGAAAAATTTCTTTCAATGTTTGAAACGTTGTAAATTTTAAAAAAAGTTTTCAATGAAGATTTTCAGATTAATAAGAAAAGTACGAGTGATAATGTTGCTTGTAAACAACACAGTGTAACCAGATAAATATTAAATTTCATTGAAAAAAACCTATAAAAAATGTTACAAAAGTAAAGAATTAATTTGGATGTGATAGCCATGCAGCTTAGTTACCCGCGCTGAAAAAATTTATTTTCCGCTGAGTTTTTAAATTTTCTTAAGTTTTAATTATGTTTGCATATCTGAAGGTCAAAACGTCTTTCCAATTTTTTGCGCATCTCTATGAAATATTTTCTAGGAGATAATTCTCATTTAATTCACCCCTTTTTTCGGAAAAGAAGTCAAGAATTTTTAAAACTCTGGTTATGATAAATAATGAAAATATTTTTGTAACTTGCGGTTGAAAACACTTCTAAGCATATACGTAGGTTTTCTTCAGCATGTAAAAAATACACACTAGAAAAAGTATCGACAAGATCCAGGAATCGAAAGTAAAAATACAACGAATTTTTCAAACTCATAAACATAAAAAATTTAACAATACGTTGTATATCCAATTTTTAATCCTGGGACTCTGCTCCTATTTACACAGGTGTTCAGAATTCTTTCCGAAAACAGGGGCGAATTAAATAGGAATACACCAAACTCTCGGTTTCAGTCCAGTGTCGGGGGTTGTCTTCGGTCCCAAATCGGCGGGATCCAAACGTAAACAACCGTTGGGGAGAGACGTTGCAACAAAAGTCGCAACCGTTCTCTCTCCTGAGACAGCAGTTCTAGGAAGGCGGAAACCCGGGGGACTAAAACCGAGAGTTTGGTGTGAGAATAGGAATAATTAAATAAGTGAATAGTTATATGAGTAATATATAAATTGATAAAATATAACAAATATGATAAGTAAAAAAATAAAAAATGAATAAAAGGAGCCCCGGTGTAAGCCGTTCCTATAAAATTTCGCTTGGCTCAGTTCGTTGATAACGGGGTCCAAGGTGTCGAAAGAGAGGCCAATATGTATATTCTCATAAAATATGTCCACGTGGACAGAGTAGAGGGGGGGAGGTGTTCCTAAACCCCCCCCCCCCCCCCCCCCCGCGGGGGGGGGAGGAGGGGTCAAAAAGTGGTGAAAAATTGTCTACATGGTATATGGATGGTCCCTAGACTTTCTTCTAGATGATATGCTTTGTAAACATGGTGCACATGGTGCATAGATTTGAAAGATTTCAAGAGTTTCCATGAGAACTTAATTATTTTCAATTATTATAAAGAATTTCAACAGATTTCAAGGAATTGACAATTATTTTTTAAAAGTTCAAAATATTTTAAGTGATTTTATACAATTTCAAGGGATTTCATAGAATTTCAAGGAATTTCAAACAATTTCATGGAATTTAACGAGATTCCGAAATATTTTTAGGCGTTTTATAGGATTTCAAGTCATTTTATAATATTGCATGTTAAACAAAGTTTTATGAATTTGAAATCACTTAATTGAATTTCAATAAGTTTTAAAATATCTCACAAGATACCAAGGGACATAAAAATATCCCAATAGATTTGATAAGATTCTAATGGATTTCTGAAGATCACATTGGATTTCACGGGGATAATTCAAAGTGATTTTGAAAGATTTTGAGGGATTTAAAATTATTTGATGGGATTTAGAAACATTTGAATTGATTTCAAAAGATCTCATGGAATTCAAAGAGATTAAAAATTATTTTGGAAGATTTGAAGGTATTAGAGTATTATAAAGATATTAAAGGCTTTGTTAGGATTTTGCGTAGGTTTAACATATGATTTTAAGAGTGATTATTGATTAATCTCTTGGCATGGGGTGTATCCGTTTCGTAGAGAAACATTTCTTCATTTGCTTCTTAACCCTAGAAGTGGGTTTCCTTGTAAACGAGAACCAAGTTTTTTATTGTGACGTAATGTCGGCTTCGTATCATGGTGCATGTTTCAAGTCTGTTTCTGGCGTATTTACTTGCAGTAAAACCTAACTGCGGCAAGTCATATCCACGGCCTGTCGCATTAAGGGGATTTCTCACCGTTATAAAACGCATTCCCAGTTTCCGGCCGCACGGTCGAATATTTCGGTCTGATATTTTGCATACCTCATCTACATGGTATTCTCTTGGCCGGTTAAGAGCCGGTTTTTTGAAAAAATGTTTATATTTAAAATTATAAACAAAAAGAAAAGACCAATGGAGAAAAAATGCAGTGACGCTCAGTACTAGCTGAGTGTGTATTTTCGAGGCCTGAATCTGAACCCTTCTCAAAGCTGAGAGCTCAGCTACGAGGAAGACGCGGCGTCGCGCGGGTGGAGACACTCGAGCGCGTCGAATCAACCGAAACGAATCGCCCTCTCATTGTTATGAGATGCAGGCCGGTTCAAAAAACTGAAATTACGAAAACAGCGCGTGATTGAATTTTAATTAGCATACATACTTTATTCATATAATTCTAAGAAATTGAAAAAAAGATTCATGAAAATCGGTTAATATTTGCAGTCATAATAGAAATTTTGAAGTGCACACGATAGTATGCAAAGATACACCGCAGAATGGGAGAAACGCATTTTTGTCGTTTGAAAGGTCTACAGCCTTCAATTTTGCCGCAATCCGCAATAAGTTTTTTTTTAAATTGAAGAGCGCTAAATTTCCAAGAGCACCTCAGTCCGAGATTCTTGCATTTTCATTTGTTTATGTATTATATGTTTACTCGAAGTATGAGAAAATCGAGATTTTTCACAAAATCATTCTTTATTCTTCAATAGCGGTTCGCATGTAATGAAAGTCATCTTAAATCGACGCAAGAGTACTCCCACAATGCAAATAATATGATTATTGTCATCAATTAATGTTGTCATTGTTATAAACAAATGACATTAACAAACAGCCACATAGTATAATGTTTGTTGAAAAAAAGTTGTTTTCGTCTGAGTACTATGCTTTACATTACAGTGAGAGTGACTGCTAGTCACAATGTTTATGAAACATCAACAATTGTAAATGTTATAAACAATTTCTTGAACAAATTTGGAATTTGTTTCTTCCTTTACTATCTGAAATTATGTAGATATTCGGAAAAGTGATCTTTGTTTACTACTTACGAAAGTGCTTACTACACGAAATAGTAACTCTTCTTCTCGCTGAATGTGGACGGTTACCAAGTGGTGCAGTGCATCCTACTCTTTTAAAAAGTCAGGTTAAGTTACCTGAACGCAAGATAGTAATTTTAACAAAATTCACCGACGAGAAGCTGGTTTTCAATTTCAAATAGTTGGAACTAATGGTTTACAGAGTTCTTGGAACGATCCATTTTCTTCCGTGTCTGGAAAAATGGATGAATAAATGGTTCTTTTAAATACATGGAAAAGTTCGTGACGTTTAAAATTACAAGAACAGATAATGAGAATGATCTATTGTGAATTTTCACATAGAAATAGTGACAGCAAATCTGTCTCACAAAAATTTGAAGCAATTTCAGTGCAAGAAAAAGTGTTTTGCAGTCCGAGAATCCACAGTTTTGTATATTGTATTAATTTCTTTTATTTTTTTAGGATTTGTATTTTAACAAATATAATTGAACCTATGTTATTTTCAATAATATCTGTAACAATTCCTATGATAAAAGAAAATTCGAAATTGAGGAAGCACAAATTCCACAATTAAAAAAAAAAGTGTTAAATGTTTTATAGAAATTATTAATGAGAATCACTCTCACGATAATTCAAACTACTTCTAGAGAACACGGAAAAAAGTACGCTGTAAGATATACTCGGAAAGTGATGAAATATTACTCTGTGGCGCAGTAACGGAGCCTTTCGTCCAACCACGGTGTAATTCTTACAATTTGGGAGAAATTAGTGAATCCCACTGCATCAATGTGCAAGATTCACTCTGTGAAATTGTAAATCCGTATCCAGATCAAATGGGGATGAGTGACAATTTAGCAATGTCACCCTGCAATCCCTACTTTGCAGCGAGCGCCAGATACAGCTCGCATTGTATACACTGCTTGTCTCGCGAGAGCAGAGGTTACACTCTCGCTCAGTAATCCTTGTTCTTCTAGGAGCAAAAATTATAGTTTCGAATTGTAACGCATATATATGTATATGTATATATACACTGCACGCATGCTATACACGGTTTATAAATAGATTAGATTGAAACTTTCCACAACAAAAATGATGTACAATGTCGATCGATTTAAGGTGGAAACAAATTATTTTTTTCTATAATTTGCGAAAAAGTGCCAGTTTTTCCACCTGTTTTTGGTGTAAAAAGTGACCGATTATTGGTCGATGACGTGGCGCATGCGTAGTGCCGACCTTTCTGGGCAACAGTGAAAAAAGTGGACGGACACAGTGGAAAAAGTAAATGGACGTAGTGACAAAAGTGAGGCACAGTGGAAAAAGTAAATAAAGTGCAAACTACTTCGTGTTACTCCGGGTGTGTTCGTGATGCCTCGGGCGTGCTTGTGCATCGTGCACAGCCAACTTAATTCTATTTTCCGACTCCGTCCCTAACCTAAAAACGCCGTCAGTTTCTCCGAAAATACGGTGTTATTGTTGCGTCAATCGACAAAAAATCGCCTTCTTTTTACACAAAAAACAGGTAAACAAAAACTAGCACTTTTTAAACAAATTATAGAAAAAGTATCGTGTCCCACACATTGAAAAAGCGACGATTTAAAACTCGTGTGATAGCCACCCTCGCTCCGCTCGGGTAGCTAACTTCACACTCGTTCTAAATCTCTCGCTTTTTCAACTTGTAGCACAATATACTATTATATATGATTGCTGCACTTAATTTACGATTATTCTTACATAATCGCACGCATAGACTCTTATACATATGATCGCACGCTTAAGCGCTTCGAAAAATCGCCCCCGCTGGGGAACCGAACCCTACCTAACTACCTCAAACCTGTCCTAAAACCTAAATGTGGCGCACGCTTTAGCCAAGTGAGCTACGGAACCGCTTAAATTATTCTGACAAATTCTCGGCCATGGGGTTTCTCTGAGGAAAACGTGGCCGGCTATGAAATGATGATAAATGTTTACTCAAAATATAAATAAAAAATATAATATGATAAATAAAAAATAGTTCAAACATCGTAATAATATATCAAATGCAAAATCGAAATCACTATTTTAAGATGAGACAAACGTTGAATAGTGATTCAAATTTCAATTTTTCGCAAAAATAAAATTTTTGTCATGAGATATGGGGATTAGGGTGGCTCAAAAACACTTTTTTTAGAGGGCAACGTTTCCTTTCATTTCGTTCCAAATCCGAAAAAAGAAAATGCCTATTTTTTGTTTTTTCGTTCTTTCGATTTTAACTGCTGCCTGTTTTGACTTAAAGTTTCCCATGTAAAATGCATGGGGTAAAATCACTTTTTTGAGTTTTTTTAATAATTTTTTAGGGTTTGAAAAAATGTGAAGGGAAAATATAGAAGCTTGTAGATAATTATCCAACAAAGAATCATGTATCGGACATATGGGTTTGCCACCCCCAACATACCCCTATGAGTCCCTGAAAACTATCCTTAAAACCAAAAATATCAATTCTTCATAAAAACGACCTTTGAGCACTGTATTCTCATATTTTTTTTAGCTAAAATTATTTGTATTGGTCTAGTAGAATATTTATTACCATTGCTTAATGAATTTTTAATTATTCAAACAAGTGGAATTTGTTTAAATAATTTTTTTTTCGAAATTTCATTTTTTTTCTGAAAATAATTACTATTGGTCTAGTGGAATATTTATTAACAATAATTTATTAATTTTGTATTATGGAAAGAAATGGAATTTGTTTGATTAATTTTCTTTTGAATTTTTTTATTAAAGTTTATTATTATTTCTTCAGTGGAATTTTTATCAACATTTGTTAATTAATTCGAAAAGTTTTAAACAAATTCCATTTGTTTGAATATTTGAAAATTAATAAATAATTGTTAATAAATATTGCAGTAGACCAATAGTAATAATTTTTAGGAAAAAAACGAATTTTCAAAAAAAATATTTAAACAAATTCCATTTATTTAAATGATCGAAAATTACTCAGGCAATGTTAACAAATATTCCACTAGACCAATTTAATTATTTGAGGTAAGAAAAAGACGAGAATGCAGTAACGAAAAGGACGTTTTTATGGAGAATTGATATTTTTCGTTTTAAGGCTAGTCTTCAGGGACTCGTGGGGGTGTGTTAGGGGTGTCAAACCCATATGTCCGATACATTAAATTCTTCGCTGGATGATTCTCTACAAGCCTCTATACTTTTCGTCACATTTTTCCAAACGCTAAAAAATTATTTCAAAAACTGAAAAAAGTAATTTTTCCCCATGCATTTTACATGGGAAACTTCAAGTCAAAACCGGCAGCAGTTGAAATAAAAAAAAAATAAAAAACAAAAATTAGTCATTTTTTTCGGATTGGGAACAAAATCGGGGGAATCGTTGCCCTCTAGCATGAAAAAAATTTTGCATTGCATTCTTGAGCCACCCTAATGGGGATGCTGAATTAGAATAAAAACGGTTTAAAACAAACAAACAAAAAATACATTCGGTTCCGAGAATTAATGTTAAAGACCGCGATATTACAGTAGTGTGGTAGATTTTATTGTTGTTGAAAATCTGGAAAAAAATGTGAGAATATTTTTTTTTCATGAAATGGTAGTAATTTCTACAAATATCAATGTGAAAAGGTTGAAAAAATTATTATAACGTAAAAATTGGAAATTAATTTGAACTAAAATGTTATTACAGATTATTTTAAAATTATTATTTCAAAAAATGACATGTCGAAAACAATGCATTATTCTACTAAAAAAAAATTCTTCCAAGTATAATATTCGAACCTGGGTGGCTTAATCAAGTACGATCCTAACCATTTGGAGTGTTATAAGAAATCAAAAATATCATAAGCAGAAAATTTAATAGTAAAAATAATTTTAAAAAAGTATTTTTTATATATGTATAATTCTTCAGAATATTTTCAAATTCTGAAAATTTTGTAGAAAACAAAAAAACAGTATTGAAGTATAAAGTAGAGTTATTCGCAATGTTTATTTATAATAATTATCTCATATAATATCATGATAAAAGAGAAAACACTATGAAATAGTTTCCGACAATTTTTCCATTTTGTAAAATGTCAGTGGGCGGTCTGTCTATAGACGAAAAAATTCGTCAAAATAATATATATATTTTATTTTTAGTTTAATAACATAACCTAAAACTGAAATTGAACTGAAGTTTGACTAATAATCCTGAAAATGTTAAATTCGACCTAAACGACAATGCCACTTACGTAAGCTTTTCCTTACAAGGAAGGTACTCCAGGTGTCCCTCGCCGATTTGATTCTCCCTGA
>CAKNXH010064454.1:0-86120 GCA_932178445.1 Andricus quercusramuli | reverse complement strand
TTGTCGAAGTCCTTAAACGCCGCTAAATTTGAATTAATTTGAATTAATTCACTTTTAGAATAAATTTTTATAAGTTTTATTGGTGGTCTCCAGCTGCCATAGAATGATAAATCATTTCCTGAAATTTGGAAAACTAGGCACTTTACACAAAATGAGAAACACTTATTTCCAATGAAATAGTAAAATGTCATTTATTCAATTAATAATTTTTAATAATTAAGGTCACGCACTCTCACATTTCAAAAGAAAATTATTCGATGTTGTAAATTGATTTCACAATTTGGTTTTCAAATGTTCGAAAATAACAAGTTATTTATTCACAATAACTTTAAAAGACCGATCCGACGTTAAACTCAGGCTTGAGTTCAGAATGATTCTGCCTCGACTTCTTTTTACCTCCCCTTTTATAGACTTCCCACTCCTACAGGATTTTATTGATTAAAGTGGGACTGTAGTCCCTTAGTCATAAAATTTTGCTGCAGAATTTGTCTAGAATATTCTCCCCTTCCAGCATTGTAAACATACAGGAATTCGTCTGGAATATTCTTCCCTTTTACTGTCTTTAAAATCACACACATGAGCCAGCCCTAATTCATGATATAAGTTAGCCCGATTCGCTAAGGTACCCACTCAAAACAACCCTGATCGGTAAGTGAGTCAGTCCCCACATTCCATTACTATGTATTCAAGCTCGTTATTTTTATCTCTGCACTTCTCTCGAGAATATTCTGCAAAACTTTGATAAACTACTTGTACGAATCTGACTCAACCACTCTCATTTACGCTTCCCACGCTTCCTCAAACATCTTAATTTATTGTCTTGTTTTTTTTCCGCCCAAAAATTCCTAATGAGTGACTTTCTAAAGTTCTAGAAGGTTTAAAGTTTTATTCTAAATTCAAATTCAAAAGTTGTCCAATATTTAAATTTTCCGCTTAATTTTGGTTTTCATGATAATGTAGGTTCCTATCATTTCTACGTAATTGTTGTCGACCTTTCGCCATAAACTATAGAAATTCCTGAAAACGAAAATCGCGTTCCGTCACATCTGTTGCTGTTCGTCTCCGTCAGTCCGTCAACAGTGTCAAAGCTCGCAGTGAAATGATTCAAGATGTTGACCATTTTAAGAATAATTTATGTGTCTTTATCGCTAAAACTGATTACTTAAACAAGAGAATCATTACTGCTTCATGACAAAGCTGATTTTAAACCCGTTATACAGTAAAAAACGCTGAGGTTAGGCTTTGAAGTATTTTGAGGTTAGACGCAGCTGCGTCAAAGAAAGGTTTTATTTTTTGTTATGAAGACATTTTTTGTTGTTGTAATAATTGTATATTTATGTGAAAGATTTTAATCTTTATAATATGATTACAGTTACAAAAATGCAAGGACACTTTTGCGAATTCCAAATTTGCAAGGAATATGAACGTTGTTGTGGTGACAACATATGTTGCTCTATCAACAACAATTTGCTTGATTTGCTGTAAGTTTTTGTTATTCTTATTATTTTTAATTTTATACCTATAACCACAGAGGATATTGGATTTATAAAGTTAAACGCATAATTAAGTATTTAATAAACTGGGAATGTTTTTTACAATTTTATTTACTGACAAAAACATCTTGCTAAAAAAATCCTAATATTTCTCGAAAGTCTCCCAATTATTGTTCAAAATCTGATTGGCTTTTCATTCAAAGTTCTTTTAGATTGTAAATTTGGAATTTTGAAAATTAAATCTGTAAATGATCGCTTTTAATTACTTATAAAAATCCACGAGCCTCAATAATTTCGGATGGGGTTGGTGTTTTTCGTCGATAATTCAAATTTTTATTTGAAAAATCATTACATTTTAAAGAAAGTTCTTTATAATTTGAACATGATTTACAGAATGGTTGAACAGTTTTTGATTATTTTAGTGTTTTTGTCGGAAATTGGTATTTTTTAATAATACAAAAATTACATTTTAATTCTTTCGAAGAAGATTCACAACTTTTTAACAATATTACGTTATGCTGGCGTTTTACGTCGGAAATCGTTACTTTCAATGAAGAAACAAAAAATTATTGGATTTCAAAGAAGTAAAAATTTGTCAACAAATTTAGGCTATTCTCATGTTTTTCACCGTAAATCGACTAAATCGGTGTAGATTTAAAAAAAGATTGACAATTTTGTATCAATTTTAGGTTATGCTGCATTTTTCGTTTTTGTTGCCATTTTTTTTTTTTACCAAAAATTGATATTTTCAAACAAAAATGATTAGGCTTCAAAGTTTGATCATTTACGAACAATTTTAGGTTACGTTAGTTAGTGCGAACATGATTTGTAATTTTTTAACACTATGCTTATATTAACATTTATGGCCGGAAATCGGTTATTTTAAACAAAAATCATTACCCTTTCGATGAAGCTTTTACAATTCTGAACAATTTTCTGTTATTTTATATTAGTGTTTTACGTCGGAAATTATTCATATAATTATGTTCAGGTGTTTCACCTTAAATTGGTATTTTAAAACAAAAATCATTAGATTTAAATCCAATATGATTTTTGTTCAAAATCATAAAACTTACAAAGATTGTTCCAGTGTATTTTGGCTGAAACGGACATTTTTATTCAAAAATCATTAGATTTCAAAGAATATAAATAATTAATGACAACATTTAGTTTACTTTGGTGCTTTTTCATCGAAAATGAGCATTTTTAAACAAAAATCGTTATAATTTGAACAAGATTTATAGAATGTTTGAATAATTGTAGGCCATATTCGTTTTTTCGCCAGAAATTCGTATTTATAATAATAAAGAAATTATGTTTCAAAAATCTCAAAGAAGATTTGCAACTTTGTAATAATTTTATGATATGTTTGCGTTTTACAATGGAAATCGGTATTTTGTTTAAAATAATTTCAAAGCAGTTCTAAAATTTGTTGGCAATTATTGTAAGTTGAGATAGCGGTTTTCTCCGAAAATTGTTTACATTTTTCTCTCTCTTGACTGAAAAATAATTCTCAGTTGAAAATTAAACTCACGTTGGAAACTCGTATTTTTTGTTAAATTCAGCTGTTTTTTATTTGAAATTAAAATCTTTTTTGGTCAAATATCAATTATTACCTTTTTTTGTTGAGAATTTTTTAGTAGGAAATTAATTTTTCAGTCAAAAATTGATTCGTTTTAGTTGAAAATTCAACTACTTCGTTGGGAATTCATGTATTTTGTTAAAAAATCGTCTTTTCTGTACAAAATTAATCTTTTTGGTTGAAAATTCAACTATTTTGTTAAAAATTAATCTCTCTTGCTGAAAATAAAATATTTTTACTTGAAAAGTTAGGAATTTGAAGCGCTCAAAATGAAATTGAATGTTCTACTCTAGTTAATTTCACTCAAATATGCATTGAATTTTAACTTTTGAAGATAAAGTAAAAATTTGTTTGAATTATTATTCTAATTTATGGATTTTAGAGAGAAATTCAGGAAATGATTAGTTTTTTTTATTACTATTTATTTAATTAATCGATGGTGATAATTTATTTAAGAATATCTTGTTATATAATTTGTCAATTTTAATTGTTCAATTGTTTAAAAAAATGTGAAATACTTGAATGGCTCCGTACGATGAAAAATAATACCTGGAATTAACCTGGAACTTTAGGGCATTTTTTTCTAGGATTTGAGTAGACACCTTAAATATTTATTTTATATTCTAATTTAAAAATTGCATAAGAGTATTTTCTAGTCTACCTGTAATTCATTATATCAATATTTAATTGCAGTTTTGTGACATTGGTTACCACTGTAGTCGGCATGGTTTTCCTAGGAATCTTATACAAGTACAGAGAAAAAGTACTAATTCTCTGCCAAAGAATGTACCGAATACTATGCCGAAGATGCACAACATCCGATTATACCGATATGGGAAGCAAAATCCATGTGGCGAGTTCAACCCAGAGCGTCTGATTAATTATGCATGGAATTTTATAGAAGCTAAATTTAATCAGAAAAGGACCAAATAACTTAAATTTAAGACACTGCGATATACAATTTTTACTCCTCTGTTTTTTTTTCTGTGATACGTTGATACGTAATACTTGTAAATGTGTGGGAATTAATTTTTTAACACGATATTCATTGTGTTATGTTAATTGTTTTATGTTAATTATATTATAATCATCACCATTGTGAAAAATTTAAGGAAGTTTAATAAAAAATGTTATCTTTTCTTTAAAAAACGTGTTCGTCTTTTCAGTTTGTTCTTTTGAATTTACTGGGATTCCAAATGAGGAATTTTATTTCTGAAAACTCATTTCTAAAAGTTAAAGTTCCAATTGTAAATGATTCTTCAATACTAAAGTTAACAATATTATGTTCTTAACTTCTTGACCAAATGTTTTAAAAATTACAAAAGAATTAAGAATTTTCTGCACCATCAATTTAGCAAATAAAAATTTCCAAGTTTTATTTGGTGATATAATTTATTTCTAAATGTTTTGAAAAATTATTGGTAAAAGAGAAAATTTTAATTGCAAGTGAAAATTTTTAATGATTTAGGTTTTATTTTAAAAGTATAATTTTAAGCTTTAACTATTTCAAAATATATTTTGAAAAAGAATCTGGGAGTTTTTAAGACAGTTATTTTAATTTTTGTAGGATTAGAAAAGATTTATGAAAAATTTTAATTATTTGAAGAAAAAAATACTTCAAAGATTGAAAAATTATTTAAAATTTGAAAATATTTGTTATTTCGATAAACTGATTTTGAGAAACTATTTGAAGAGTTTCAAAAATTTCAAATGGTTAGAAAAATGTCTATTAAGTTTAAGAGATATTCAGAAGTTTTGAAAAGGTACAAAAATAATTTTGATCGTGATATTATTTCAATCAATGTAAAACAAAATTTAGATTTTTGAAAATTTGGTGCAAAGAACTTCAGTAATTTACTTTTAATTGAAAAATGTATTATTTGGTTGATGATTCAACAATTTTGTTAATAAGTCATTCTATTTGGTTGAAAATTCAACTTATTTTGTGTTCGTATATTTTGGTGTGGAAAATTCAACTGTTTTGTAGAAAATCCTTCTTTTGTATTGAAAATTTAGCATTTTGCTGGATATTTTCTTCTGTTTTGACTGCAACATCTCTCTTTGTTGAAAATTCAACTTTTTTTTAATTCGTATTTTCGGTTTGAAAATTCATCTGTTTTAGTAGACATTTCATATTTTTTTGGCTAAAAATGCAACTGTTTGGTTAAAAATTAATCTTCGGTTAAAGATTCAACTCAAAATATTTTTTGGTAAATATCTGGTATTACATTAATCCTTAACAATTCTCTATTTTCTTGTTTTGTTTGAAGATTCGTCATTTTAGTTGAAAATTCATCTTTTTAGCTGAATGTTTTAGAATTTCGTCGAAAATTGATCTTTAATCTTTGATTGAAAATTTAACTATTGTGGCAAAAAATAATTCTTTAAACTGAAAATGCAACTTTGCCATTTTTTGCTTAACATTTATATTTTTAGTTGAAAATTATTTTTTTTTTCAGTTTAAAATTTCCTCTTTTTTGGTTGAAAATTCAAATTTTTTAAAAATGTGTCCGTTTGGTTCGAAATGTATCAGTTTAAGTAGAAATTGTATCTCTTTTTGACTAAAAATGCAACTGTTTGGTGGAAAAAAGTAATTTTCTTCGGTTGAATTCAACCGATGAAAATTCAACTATATTTTTGAAAATTCGTCTTTTTTGTTTAAATTCAAAATATCAGCTATCATTAACTGAATATTAATCTTTTTTCGGTGAAAATTAAACTACTAGTTTGAACCATTTTTTGTTTAAAAAATGTTTTTGTTTGTTGAAGATTCATTATTTTAGTAAAACAAATCATCTCTGGTTAAAATTTTAATTTTTTTAGGAAAATTCATCTTTTTTTAACTAAAAATGTACAATTTGTGTAATGGTTGAACTGCTTTGTTAACAAATTTTTACTGTGGACGGAAATTTTTGTTTGTTAAAAATTAATTTGTTTAACTGAAAATGTAACTACATTTTCTTCTTCTACATATTTTGTTTAAAAATTTATCTTTTTCAGTTAGAAACTCGCCTTATTGTTTGGAAAAATCAGTTAATTTTTAGTTGAAAATTTCTCTTTTTGGTCGAAAATTTGATTCCTTCGTTGAAATATGATTTTCTTGTTGTCGAAAATTAATTTTTTTACTGAAAATTTAAATTTTCAATTTTTGGTTGAAAATTAACTTTATCATTGAAAATGATTATTTAAAGATTGAAAATCTAACTTTTCTGCAGAAAATTAATCTTTTAACTTGAATGTCCAACAATTTGGTTGAACTTTTCTTTCTTTCCTGACTGAAAAATCTTTATTAGTTGGAAATTCGTCTTTTTGTTTGGAAAATTCATCAGTTAATTTTTAGTTCAAAATTCATCTTTTTGGTCGAAAATTGGATTCTTTCGTTGAAATATTATTTTCTTGTTGTTGAAAATTAATTTTTTTACTGAAAATTTAAATTTTCATTTTTTGGTTGAAAATTAACTTTTCCATTGAAAATGATCATTTAAAGGTTGAAAATTCAATTTTGTTGCAGAAAATTATTCTTTTGACTTGAAAGTTCAACACTTTGGATGAACTTCTTTTTCTTTCCTGACTGAAAAATCTACATTTGTTGGAAACTCGTCTTTTTAGTTGAAAATTCATCTTTTTGGTCGAAAATTTGACTCTTTTGTTGATATATAATTTTCTTGTTGAAAATTATTTTTTTACTGAAAATTTAACTTTTTTATTTTTGGTTGTAAATTTGTCTTTTTTTGGTTGAAAATTCAGCTTTGCTGTTGACAACAGTCTTCTTAAAAAAATTTGTTTTGCTTAAAAATTTGATATTTGATTGAAAACTGTTTTTGATCGAAATTCAATCTTTTTTATTAAAAAATCAACCATTTGGTTGAAAATTAAAATAATGGCATAAAAGTTCAACTATTTAGTTTTAATTGCAACTGTTTGAGTAAAAATTAATAATTTTATTGTTTGGTGAAAATTCAACTATTTGAATGAAAATTCATCTTTCTTGATTGAAAATAAACTTTTTTTTTATTTTGAATGTCAACTGTTTGAAAACTGTTTGTTGAAACATTTTAATTTTTATCTTGAAAATTCTACTTTATGGTTGAAAATGTAAATGTTGTTGGTTGAAGTTTAATTCTTTTTGCTTTTAAATTCCATTACACGGTTGAAAATTCATGTTTGTAGGTACTTTTGTAGGTACTACTTCAAATATTTTGTTAAAAAGTAATCTTTTCTGGTCAAGAATTCAACTATGTTGTTGAAAATTCGTATATTTTAACAGAAAGTTCGTCCTTTGGATTGAAAATTCATTTTTTTTTTGCTGAAAATTCTATTGACTTCTAAGAAACGCAATTATTTGGTTGAAAATTTATTTTGTTAGAAAAGTAATCTTTTTTAAAAAATTCAACTCTTTTGTCCGAAAATCGTCCTTTTGGATTGAAAATTAATCTTTTGTGTCCGATAAAGTAATTGTTTTTGGTTGAAATATAAATAAATAATATTCAAATTTTAGTAATCTGAAATTATTTTATTTCGTTTAAAAAAAATGCAATGTTAAAAATTTTACCAGGTTGAAATGCTAGTCTTCGGATATTATAATGGCCAGATAAAAATTTGGAAAAAATCAGGGAAATTTGAAAATGAAGTTTTTCGTTCTCCCTATCATGAAAGACTGCAAACCCAAAATAGGAACCTTTTATTCTTTTACTTTTTCCAGAATTCTGATCAAATTTCTAAAAAAAATTGTCTACCATTAAAATAAAAACTATAATACCAGAATACTAGCACTATCAGATTTTGTACCAACTTTTTGTTTAGAAAATATCTAAAAAAATTATACATAATCGACTCGTATTTGGCGCTTCTTCACAAATCCCATTCAGTAGAAGGCCCGTCGTCTGCTCCGGCAGGTGCAGTTTTAAACTAAAATCAAAACTGCTAGAAATAATAATCGCTGGATTCAAAAAAGTGTACCAACAGATACCGGATTTTTGGCTGAAATTCGAGGATAATTAAATTAAAATGCCAACTCCCCATTTACTTCAAGCAAGATTTACGGTAAATATGGTTACTTAGAGAAGGTAGCCATCTTGGTTCTTTGACGTCATCTCGAGTCTCGAGTCCCGAAATTTGAAAATCAATAAATGGCTCATAATGGTGTGCGCACATGACAGTTCCCAAGAAAATTGCTGCAATGGCAAAATATAACGTAAAAGTGAATAATTTGTGATCCAACGAGTGCGAAAAAATAATTCTGGTGAAAATGCCCAGGGACGTAAAATGGAAACTCGCGATTTTCGCCGGAATTTCCGAATATTTAGTTTATGTAGGTGACTTCGTGTAGAGACACTTCCCGCGACCTTGCTTCCTTTGTGATATTTTCATTGCTATTTTCTGAAATTAATTTTTTATCATAGATTAAAAATAATTGATGACATTGAATTTTTTAATTTAATATTTTCTCGCTTTTGTAAGTTTATTTTTTAAATATTATAGCTTTTTTATAGTTCTTTGTTCTGTTTTATGTGTTTTTTACATTATGTAGAAGTGATTATTAAATTTTCATGAGCTTAATATTTAGGGGATATTTCTTAACAGAATTTGAAATTTCTACTGAGAAGTTCTAAGGGTTTTTAAAAATATTTTTTCAAATTGTTTGCTGTTGCATCATTCTGCTAGCCACGGTTTAAAAATGGATTTTACAGTTCATAGAAATTATGTTTCATTATGATCATAATTTTTGTTTTTATTTGAAAAAAAAATTCATTTTCAGGCAGAAGCAAAATACTGTGCCTTTGAAATGCAGGGAGAACCGAAATACTATGTGTAAGTTATTTCAAAGAATTTTTAAGATTTGATCTATTTTTTTAATCATCAAATAAATTGAAACTTTATTTTCAATTCCAAAAATTTAGTTGCATAGATGCTAATATTTTTAGGCTGAACAATTATTTCAATCTAATAGTTGCTGTTCTTCTGAAAATTTATTGTAATTCATAACAGAATTTATCCTATATATCTAATGTTTTATTTTGTTTTATTTTATTTTTTAAAACGCGTTCGAAAATTACGTTATGAAAATTTTCGAATTTTGAAATCGTTTCTATTTCACTACTAAAAGAAATTCAAAATTTTTCTCATCTGCATTTTTCTATTAAATGTCATGGATTCTATTATACAATATATTTTCATTGAAATTTTTTGGTATCATTCTGTTAATCGGGATGAAACGAAAAATTGAAATGGAAATCACTGATTTCATCAGATAAAACTCTTCATTAGTTTTTAATTTACAAACGTTCAATTTTTCTACTGGAAATTTAAAAATGAAAATACGTAATTTCTCGAATTTGGGCACAATTTAATTTAAAAATTCAGGCACAATTGAGTTTAAAAATTATAAAAACAATATGAATTTGTATGTAACTTGAAGTTTATTTAATAAGTTAGGGATTATTTAATTTAGAAATACTTCAAATAAATTTTCGAAACGTCCAAGCTCGTTTATAAATAAAATATATATATATCTGTGAATTTTGTGTTTATTTTTCTAAAAAATGATTCAAATTTTCTTCCCCATTAGGAATATTTCCCAAATTTTAGATATTATAAACAAAATGTTTCAGATGCCCGAGAACTGAATATTGCTGCAATTTCGGCTGTTGTGTATCCCCTGGTTTCCAAATTTATCATCTTTGGTACTACTGGTACGTCTCATTTCAACTTGAAATTGCTTAAAAAAAATTTCAGCTCTAGTACACTCAACTGCCAATATAAGAACCCCCGGTTTAAGATATTCCTAGAATTGATTGGTGGTACTCAGCCAAGCGTGACAAACAGTGGCGGATTTCCCATATAGGCTACATAGGCTGCAGCCTTGGGCAGCGAAATTGGGGGGGGGGGGGGGCAGCAGCATTTTCCTGCAATAAATTTTCAAAAATTTCGGATTTTTTCAAAACGGATACAGTCTGAGCGTGGTGAAAAAAATTGTCTTGAAGATTGACTGAAAATATTAATAATTCATGTAACTTATAGAATTTATTGAGTAATTCAAAACATTACATAATTCATCTGATGAATTTTAATTTTACAATCAAACAAATAAAAGCGCTACACGACAGGCAATATTTTAGATTACTGTGGATTCAAAATCGAGTAGTTGATTTCTGTTAGCCTAAAGGGGCAGCAAATACCAGAATTCAATTGAAATGATTCGAACGGCACTGCCTGTTTACGTTTGGATTCCCCTGATTTAGGATCAAGGTCACTGCAAGCTATGCCCGAAACCGTTCTTATATCAGGACTTGAGTGTTTTTCTTTTTGAAAAATATATTGAAAGTTGAGAAACATAATAGTGAAAAGAGTCCCATTTATCACATTTTGATCAAGACAGTCGCAAGAGAGTAGCCAGCACAATTATTTTGCTATATTTTTATTTCTAATTTTAATTTTTTGATTTTCTACTGCAGGCTCTTGGTGATAATCATGTTCCTGGTGTGTTCCGGAGGTGGTTGGTGGTACCGATATTGGTTACAAGGGAGGTATAGAGCAGCAGCATCAGCAATTCCCAGTAGGGCCCCCAATTCCAGGACACAGAATCCTCTTCGAGGTCCAACTTGCCATGCACAACAGGCACGAATATCGTATAATACGGCAAGGAATACCGTCCTTTTGCACCGAATGTGGAAAGGTGAGAATATAACCTATTTTTCATACAAAAAAAACAAAGAAAGTTAATAACATGAGAAAAATGGAAATTCCTCGAAATGAATTTAATTCCACATTGTGCTATCCAAATGATTTTAAATTTAAAACACTCCTAAACCTAAGAATATCCTAATTATTAAAATAATATATAATGGAAGTTAATAAAATGAAAAAAAGGAACATGGAAATCCTTCAAAATGAATTAAGTTCCATATCTTTCAATCAAAATGATTATAATTATTATTATCACTGTTAATAATAAAACTACAAAGGTTTTCAATAAAATGAAAAAAGGAAATTTCTCGAAATGAATTAAATTCAACATCTTATAACCACATTGATTCTAAATTTAAAAACCCTTGAAGGTCAGAATATCCCAATCATAAAAAAAGGAATGAAAGCCAATAAAATAAAAAAAGAGAAGAAAATGAAAATCCCTCAAACGGAATGAAATTCAACAACTTTTAATGAAAATGATTACAAATTCAATGCTCCATTGAAAGAAAGACTATACATACAAAGAAAGTCAATAAAATAAAGAGAAGAAAATGGAATCCCTCAAACTGAATTAAATTCAAGATCTTCCAATCAAAATAATTATGAATTCCAAATACCCTTGAAGGTAACAATATCCCATTCATTCCGAAAAAAGTGCAAAGAATGTTAATACACATAATTAAAAAAGAAAGAGTTTCCACTTTGTTTGTATTTATAATTATGTGGTGCTAATTTCACGAGTACTTTGCTTCCTCATAGAGGAAGCATTCGTGATTTTTTTGAATAATAGACAGAACAAATTCTTCATTTTGATGAAGGACCCCGCACCAAATGTACAGTGAATGCCTGTTTGTGAAAAATTCTAAATCTATTTTTTTGTATTTTCGAACCTGCAAAGCAATAATCCGAAAGAAAAAAGTGAGAAAATTTGACAGTCTTTCAACAAACAATTTTCAATTTTTACATGTATTTTAATAGAAAAATGCCTATTTTAGTGAAAAGTTTTTTTCTCCTAAACTCTTGTTATATTTTGCTAAAAGTCTCAGATTTTCACTATCAGTCTTTCCGAAACAAAAGGTTCATATCTGAGATCTGGGAATATTAACGCTTTTTTGGATATACAGCATGTTATGGGGTTGTTTTCATACTTTAAATATCCAAGTATTGAAATCATCATTTCTTAATAACTAAAGTCACTGGAGATTTTTTATTTAACTGCTAGGTATAAAATCACTGTGAAATGAGTAAAGGAAGCGTGCATAGCACGGATATTATATATGTGCATTCACTTCAAGGGTTGTTTTATCTTTCCTTGAACATTTAATCCGGAATATCGACATTTCTTAATGACTACAATTAAAAAAAGTTTTCTGATTAATCTATGAGGATAGGAATCACATTAAGAGTAAATAGGGAAGGTGTATACGACAAGGATGTCTTTGAATTTTTCTAAAGTATTGTTTAATCATCCCTTATTTAGAGAAGCAGAGAAATTAACTTTTCGTAGGGAATAAATCACGAAGGATCAGGCCTACAATATCGCTTTAAAACATACATGTAGGAAGCGTCCTTTAGGAGGACTTGCATTATAATTTATTTTCAGGGTAGTATAATTATCCCTTAATTATTGAATAAAAAAAATCGATTTTTCATATGGGATAACGCACCACAGATTTTTTTACTGACATACTATTGATCAACAATATCACTTGAAAACATACATAGGAAGCGTCTATCAACAGGATTCGCATTAGTATTTATTGTCAGGGTCATCTAATGATCCCTTATTTATTGAACAAGGAAATCGATATTTTATACGGGATAAAGCACCAGAGATTTTTTAAATTGTACATTGATCAACAAAATCACTTCAAAGATACATAGGAAGCGCCTTTTAGCAGGATTTGCATTAGAATTTATTTTCAGGGTCATCTAATCATCCCCTGATTATTGAACCAAGGAAATCGATATTTCAAACGGGATAAAGCACCAAAGGTTTTTTTAATAATACATTGATCAACAAAATCACTTTAAAATACATACAAGTAGCGGTTTTTTTAGAAGGATTTGCATTAGAATATATTTTCAGAGTCATCTAATCATCTCCTAATTACTGAAACAAGGAAATTGATATTTTATATGGATCAAAGCACCAGAGATTTGTTGATCAGTGTGTTGATGAAAGAAATTCTGGTGCTTTATCCCGTGTAAAATATCGATTTCCTTGTTCAATAAATAAGGGATCATCAGATGACCCTGACAATAAATACTAATGCAAATCCTGTTGAAAGACGCTTCCTATGTATGTTTTAAAGTGATTTTGTTGATCAATAGTATGATAGTAAAAAAGTCTGTGGTGCGTTATCCCATATGAAAAATCAATTCCTTTGTTTCAATAATTAAGGGATGATTATTCTACCCTGAAAATAAATTATAATGCAAGTCCTCCTAAAGGACACTTTCTATATGTATGTTTTAAAGCGATATTGTAGGCCTGATCCTTCTTGATTTATTCCTTACGAAATGTTAATTTCTCTGCTTCTCTAAATAAGGGATAATTAAACAATACTTTAGAAAAATTCAAAGACATCCTTGTCGTCTACACCTTCCCTATTTACTCTTAATGTGATTCCTATCCTCATAGATTAATCAGAAAACTTTTTGTAATTGTAGTCATTAAGAAATGTCGATATTCCGGATTAAATATTCTAGGGATGATAAAACAACCCTTGAAGTAAATGCACATATATAATATCCGTGCTATGCACGCTTCCTTTATATTATATACCATTAAGCCATTTCCCTTTCGGCGAGCCTCTAGGGGTAGGCGTGACACTACCCGATTCGGGTAGTGTTTCTAGGTGGATAGTTTCTTGCAGTAAATAACTACAAGTGTGGGCTCACCACACCCACGACCGCCAACAGCAACGCAGTAGTATTATTCTCGAACGGTCACCCATCCAAGTACTAACCGCGCCCAACACTGCTTAACTTCAGTGATCTAACGGGAACTGGTGTTTCCAACGTGGTATGGCCGTTGGTTCCTTTACTTATTTGAAAGTTATTTTATACCCTAGCAGTTGAATGAAAAATCTCCAGTGACTTTAGTTACTAAGAAATGATGATTTCCATACTTGGATATACTTGGACAAGAGTTTAGGAGAAAAAAAAACTATTGACTAAAATAAGCATTGTTCTATTAAAATACATATAAAAAATTAAACTTTTGACAATTATTTGTTATGAACTGTCCATTTTTCTTCCTTTTTTTCTTTCGGATTATTGCTTTGCAGGTTCAAAAATACAACAAAAATTAGATTTATAATTTTTCACAAAAAGCCATTTACTGTACATTTGGTGCGGGGTCTTTTAAAAATATAAATGTACAAAAAGTACAAAATTGCAGAATATTTCAAAAAATTTGTAAATACAAAGACAAATGAGACAAATCAAATTTTGTATTCGAAATTATAATTTTTTGAGCTGGAAAAGGAAAGGGAAAAGTTCTGTGGTACCCTATCCTTTTCCCAGCTTTATGATTTTTTTTACGAAAATTGTCAGAATTATTCTATTTGAAAATTTATGATCGAAAAGTCTTTTCTATTCATGCGTCAACTTTGAATTATGTCGATAAAAAGTTTTTCTGTTTGAAACAAATGATTCAAATATTATAAATGAGCATAACTTCCTTAATTTTCAATGAAGTGTATTAATATTATAGATCAATCGATTATCGCTTAGAAGATTGCATTAGACATTTTTTAATTGAGGAAGGTTTAATTAAATGAATTTGAAATTTTTAGAAAATCTTAACATCACAAAGTTTCTTCTATGTTTATAGAGAAGCAAAATTGGTTACCTCCACGTGGTGCATCTTGGAAACAATGTCATTGAAATATACATTCGATTTTATTTCTAAAAATAATTTGAAAAATGAAGTAAAAAAATACACAAGAATTCCTTTTTCACAGAAAAGCTGTAGAGAAATTCCAATTAGGAATAATAATATTTTATTTTATTATTTTAAATAAATGCACGTGATTAACAAACATCTGTTCAATGAGGTTGGAGGAACATCAATATAACTTATTAATTTGAAACTAAATAGGTATTAACTGGATTATTATTTTGAGACATAAAAAAATTGTTTACTATGATAATATTATTACAATCATTATAAGTCTCTGTCATAATTATTTCATTTAAAAATTTATGATCAGAAATTCTTTTCTATTCATGCATCAACTTTGAATTATGGCGATGAAACAAGTTTTTCTGTTTAAAACGGATGTTTCAAATATTATGAATGAGCATAACTTCCCTACTCTTTAATATAATGAAATGTATTAATTTTATAGGTCAATCGATTCGTCTCGAACGAAGGAATTTTTTATATTCTTGCATCAACTTTGAATCATGTTAGTGAAAAAGGTTTTACTATAAAAACCGTATTTAAACAAAATATAAATTAACATAATTTCCCTACTCTTTAATAAAATGTAATAAGGGTATAGGTCAATAGATTCGTGTCGAAGCAAGGAAGTTTTGAATCCTTGCATCAACTTTGAATTATGATAATGAAAAAAGTTTTGCTATAATAAACCGATTTTTAAAATATTATTAACTGCTGAAAAAATCCACAACATATTTTTAAAAATCCTTTAGTC
Source organism: Andricus quercusramuli (assembly GCA_932178445.1). NCBI lineage: Eukaryota > Metazoa > Arthropoda > Insecta > Hymenoptera > Cynipidae > Andricus > Andricus quercusramuli. The sequence goes on along the minus strand of CAKNXH010064454.1, from coordinate 70,689 downwards.
AGTTTCAAGGTATTATTGGTGAAAATAAGCCCTTCAAATTTCATCAATTTATCCAAGAAAGCCAACAAAATGAACAATACTATAAGAATGTCAATGAAATGGAAAAAATAAAGTAGAATTCCCCATACTCAACTAAATTCAACATCTTCCAAGAAAAATTAGTATACGTGAAAAATACCTTTGCAGGTAAAAATATTCCAATTATAAAAAAATGCAAAGAAAGTCAATAAAATGAAAAACAAAAAAAAGTACATCTCTCAAAATGAATTAAATCCCAGATTCAACATCCTTCAATCAGATTTATTTCAAATCCAAAATACCAGAATAAAAATGCCAATGAAATGAAGAAAAGAAGGAAAATGTAATTTCTCATGTTTTATTAAATTCAACATCTTTCAAGCTAAATGATTATAAATTTAAAACACCCTTGAAGAAAATAATATTCTAATTATTCAACAACAAACCAACGGTAAGAATATTCCATTTACTCAGAAAAAACTACAAAGATAGTCAACATAATGCAGAAAAAGGGAAATACAAATTATTATAAGGCTAAAGTACCCTTAAAGATAATGATATCCCGATTATTAAAAAAAAATGCGGTGAATATCAACAAAATGAAAAAATAAAGTGGAATTCCTCAAACTTAATTAAATTCAACATTTTCCAAGTCAATACAATGAAAAAAAGGCAAATCACTACAACGAAATTTTATTCAAAATTCAACATCTTTCAATCAAACTTATTATAAATTCAAAACACCCAATCCAAGTATTAAACCCCTTAAAATTAGTATCATCTTCTTATTAGTTGAATCCATTATTTCCACCATGAAACTGCAAATGATGAATGAATTTTCATTACTTTAAAGCTTTATGGTTTATTTTATATTGTTCCCCAATATAAATTATAATTCTACTATGACGGAGTTACGGCTGCAAATAATGAACTTATGTGATCTCCTTATACTATATATCATCAAGATTCTCATTTATTATATTATCTAGGGTTGTAGATTTAGATGTATATTTCCTGATAATAATCCCAAGGTTCATCGATTTTCTGAGTCCGCTTTAACAACGTGTGCAATTAAACGTAACGAGATGCAGGCTGTAGTTCATCAATAAACCTCGAACAAACTGAAAATATAAATCGCATTTTAGCAGTTGTCGTTTATTTTAAATAATTGAAAGGTGTAATTTGTGGTTATAAATATTTAAGAGATCACTTTGGACTTATAATCAGAAATAATGAAATAAATTTATATTTATTTATATAAAGTTGAATCATCTACATTTTTTTTATGTCCTAGAATATCCAAGAATCTTTGAGAATTTCTTAAAAAATGCCTACAAATATCGGTGACTAGCATTGGCGAAATTTTCAAAGCTTGGAGATTTCTGGATAACTCGATCATTGATCCAGTATCAACATTTTCTAAATTTTTGACACAACCTGTAAATTATCTCAAAAATTAATATTTTAATAGTTAAATTAAATTATTGAATACATGATGAATAGATATATATTTTTTTTCATAAATGAATACAATTATTAATATTCATCCATTCATCAGCCAGTTTAGAAGAAAATGAAAAGATATTACATTTTTAGGTGTTCCCCCCACACACTTGACACTTTTTTTAATATCTCTTTCTATTCATTTTCTATTCGATGCCCTCAAAGTATGTTACCGAATATGTTAAGTAATGGCAATTTTTCAATTGATATTACTTTTTCATTTTATAAGAACATATTATATAAACAAATCTTAAGGTGGTGTGCTGAAAAACATGTCTCCGGAAGAAAAAGTTTTCTTTGATTTTCAGAAATGAAATAATATTATCGGTCTTGTCTTATGGAAGAAAAAATATTATTTTTTCTGAAAAAAAGTTTAAAACTCATGAAAAATAATTATTTTATTAATATTTTTCGCAATTTATTTTTTTTAACTTTTTGTTAGTGGTTGTAAATGGTTGAATTTTCATCAATCGTGGCTTATTTTTCCGGGGAAAACATTTCTTACAATTCTACTGTATGACAATTTTTAAGTGAGTAAACAATGATCAAATATAGTAATTTGCTTAAAAAATTGTTTTTTAAAACAACAATTTCCAATAATTTTAGCCATAGACAATTTTACTCTCAAAATGGGAAACAGTAGAGTTGTAGAGAACGTTTTTCCTGAAAAAGTAAGACATTATTCATTACAATACAAACATTTTTCAAAAATCGGTAAAAAGCGATATAAGAGAAAATGCAATCGCATAAAATATTGTTAAAATAATTGTTTTTCTGTCAACTTTAACATTTTTGCGTTGAAAATAATGTTTTTCATTAGAAATGACATCATGAAAAACTATTCTTTTCAGAGGTCTGATTTTTGGCGCAACCATCTTGAAGGCAAAAAAATCGAATAATTTTGAAAGACATTCAGAAGTTTTGGAAAAATTAAAAGAAAAAATACTAATGTGGGAGAAGATTTGTAAAAATTCAAATCAAATTTCAGATTTTTGAAGATTTCGAAATAAAATTTCCAGAATCTTTTTAATAATTTTGAAAGTTATCAAGATAATACAAAAAATTGTAGGATTCCTAAGAAAATTTACACTGAATTTTTATTTTGCAATATTAATTTTTGAAAAATTGAAAAGATTTTTAAACGTTTTAAATTATTTGAATAATTGCCATGGGAAAATTTTATGGGATTTCAAACAATTTATTTATTTCATTTTGCTGAATTTTAAAACAATTTTTCGAAAAATTACAATCTTTTCTCAAAATACTTGAAAGGTTAAGAAGTTTAAAAATTTTAAAAGGTATCAAGAAAATAAAGAACTTTTCTTTAAATTTCTGAAATTTTTTTAATATTTGAAAATTCATCTCTCTTGGTAGAAATTATATATTTTTTTTGGTGAAAAATGAATCTGTTCGAAAATTTATCAGAATGGTAGACGATTCAACTATTTTGTTAAAAATTCGTCTTTTTTTGTATGAATTCCATTTTTTTTTATTAAAAAGCTTTTTAGTTAAAAAATCAAATATTAAATTTTCCGTTCAGAATTTGAAAAAAATTAAAAGTAATTAATTTAAATTCAACTAGTTGGTTAAAAGTTGAACTGTTTTTTGAAAAATTAATTTTTTGATTGAAGATTCATGATTTTACTCAAAAATTCACCTATTTGGTTGAAAATATAACTTTTTGTTAAGAATTCGTCGTTTTTGAATGAATTTTACTCTTTTTTATTTGGAATTAAAATGGTTTTCAGTTAAATAGTCGAATATTGAATTTTCCATTCAGAATTCATACTTTTTATTTCAAATTTAACTGGCAAGTTAAAAGTTTAACTAGTTTGTTAAAAATAAACTTTTTTGGTTAAAGATTCATAATTTAATTCAAAATTCATCTCCTTGGTTGAAAATATAACTATTTTGTTAGAAATTCATGTATTTTTTTGAAAATGAAACTATTGAGTTAAGGATCCAATTATTTTGTTAAAAATTCATGGGTTTTTGATGAATTCAACTAATTTGGATTCGAAACAAAAATGTGTTCTCATTAATGTATCAACTATTACATTTTTCGTTGGGAATAAATCTTTTCTGGTTAAAAATAATTTTTTTGGTTGAAGATTCTTCATTTAAGTAAGAAATTCATCTTCTGGGTTTAAAATTAAACTATTTGGATTAAAATTAAACTTTCTTAAAAATTCATATTTTCGAGTTGAAAATGTAACTGTTTTGTAGAAAATTCTTTTTTTTTTGGGTAAGGTAAGCTTTTTTTTTTACGTATAATTAAAGTATTTTTTTGTTGGAATATCAATTAAATATAATATTTTTGTTGAGAGTTCATCTATTTTGGTTGAAAATTGAACTATTTGGTTGAAAATAAACTTTTTTTTTTAAATTTTTACCTTGAAAATAAATGAACTAAAAAAATAAATATGTAGTTATTTGAAATTTTCATTTCCTATTGAATATTTGTTTTCCCTCCAAACCAAAAAAGTACGCATTGCTGATGATGATGCTAGTCTCTTCGAAATTGAATGAATTAAGTATTTAAAAAGAAAGAAAAGTCAGTTAATTCCAAAATTGGGCTAAGTAAAATACAAATATCGCACTTATCAAAATTAATTTACCATTGTTCTTACAAGGAAACCTTTCGAGATGTACATCTTCGATTTCCTCCAAATTTATGTAAGTTGTAGGACATCAAAAACTAAGTGACACGTGTTTTTTTTTATCTGCGGAAAAACATTTCCAAGGGGTGAAAACAATCCTTAAAGTTCACACCCAAAAATGAGTTTTTTAAATTTTAACGTAAAGCGATCAATTATTTTCTTTCAAATTAATTGCATTTTATTTCCCTTTGAATTTTGAATATGCGCAGGGTATTGTGGCCATTGGGGAATGCTACCCCTATGTTTAAGGGAACAAAAACTAATTTTTTTATTGAAGTTTTTCGTTATAAAAATTGACACTTTCATTAAAGCTGTAAAAGAACTATACTGTAATAAAGCTAAGAGGAAATTGATGTTGACGTATTACCACTCGATAGGTCAAGGGAGTGAAAACAACCCCTAAATGTCACCCCCAAAAAGAATGTTTCAATCTTCAACTATAAACAGACACATAATTAAAACCAAATAACTGCCAATTAATTAGGCGTCATTCAGGAATGTTATTAATCGAAATTATCTTTGGGGGGGGGATGACCTTTAGGGGTTGTTTTCACCCATTTGACATATCGAGTAGTAACACAAATTTTCTGCATATCAATTTAAATATTTATGGCAAATAACAATAAGCATGGCATGAAATTTGAAAGTGGAACTAACCTAAGGGTAGTTTACCCTCTGAGAAGGGTGAATTCCACTTTTTTTGCATCTCGATCAGAATATTTAAGTGCGTACCTAAAGTGTCTCACCATCGGATTCCAAACAAAAAACTGGACATTTTTTTTGCGTGAATAATTTCTTAAATGGAATAGAGGGGTAGTTTACCCATGAAACATCCCCCAATAGTCACAATACCCTGCGCATATTCAAAATTCAAAGGGAAATAAAATGCAATTGAACTTTAAGAAAATAATTGATTGGTTAACGTTAAAATGTTAAAAACTCATTTTTGGGTGTGAACTTCAAGGGTTGTTTTAACCCCTTCGAAATTTTTTTCTGCAGATAAAAAAAAGTTTCGCTTAGTTTTTGATGTCCTGCAACATATATAAATTTGGAGAGAATCGGAGGGGTATACCTCGAAAGGTTTCCTTGTTAGTCCAGTTATTAGCAGAAAACCGCCAATGGTCTTGACTAAAACCTACTTCTTTTTTCCAGGTCCACACAGAAGTGCATCTTCGCCAGCCTACAATGGCGCAGCTGCCAGTTCAACTCACTACCAAAATACAAACGTCGTTCTAAATGACAACAACTGCCCTTATTATCAATTATACGGACCTCCACCGAGCTACGAAACGGTGATTGCACAGACGAGGGGAAAGATCTCGAGTCCAACGTCTCCGGATCATTCCCCATTACAATCAACAGTACTCCAAACTCCGAGCATCCCCCCATGTTTTGCCCATTCTTACAGTCCTTCCAGGGTGAACAGTGTCCTCGAAAATCCAAATTTTCGAGGAACTGAAGTCAATCCAAGTCAGCACGTCGAGGGTTTCAGCCCTTATCCTCACTTCGCCGGGACAACAAATCTCCTCAGGAGGCAGGACTTCTGCATTCTTCGAAGCCCCCTCAACCACGGAAGATTGTCTTCTGGTTCAGAGCCTGAAAATCCACACCGGGGTGATAATTCGAGCCCAGAAAAGTATTCCATTCAGAGGATAGACTGCGCAAGCGGTTCCAGAGAACACAGCCACTGCGAGGCTTGTGCAGAATTAGAGTCAATTATTAAAATGCAAGGTCGATCCGAGCCAAAGGTCGAATGTCGAGTTCACCAAAAGCCGGAATTCTCCATATCGTCCACAATTGTCACCATCCCCAGTGACCTGGATGAAAATCCAGAAAAACCTCAAAGGGGAGCTAAATATGAAGGGGGAGATAAATCTGGAAGGGGAGGTAAATCCGAAAGAGGAGAGACTCCCAGGGTCCAGGGTGGATCTCTGAAGCTGTTCAGGAACAGCGATAGGAAGAACTTGTGTCCTAGGTTCTACGAGGCAGTAGAGAACGAAAAAAGTTCAAAAGAGAAAAATTCAATGGGAGAGTTTTTAAGGGGGTCGGGTAGTGTTGAAAATTCTAGAGATTTAAATCCGGCAGATTTAAATTCTGTAAGAATTGCAACCTCCAGTGGTACAACACGTTTAGTTGAACCTTCGAGACACGATGTACCGCAGAGTACGAGTTCTTTTCAATCGAATCCATCCAATAATGTGATATTAGCTCCTTTTACTTCTAACGCCGTGAATAATTCACCACTTCCGAGTAATGTTAACGAAAATGATCAACATCGCCTTCTTATCGCGCGTCAAGGGAGTACAAACTTGAATCTTGAAAGTAAATGTAAATTAGACAGGTCAAGGTCTCTCGACTGAATGACATTATGATATGAGTAGGAAGCAAACACTTTTCAGTGTCGTGTTTTTCTCGTGTATTCTATAGAGTACAATTGTACAAAGGATATCTTTTGCTAAGAGAAGTAGAGGAAGGTCAGGGGACTTGGAACTTAGGACTTAAATTTTTAAATGACCGATTCCATTTCAAATCTTGCAGAAAGGTCAAGCTTAGAGTGTGAGAATAAATTGATAAGAAAATATGTCATTTTACAGTGGAAATTAAGGGACACATATTTTGACATATTATAACTGTCCGCAAATTTCCAAAGTCCTAAAAATTTCAAAAAATGTCAGAAATTTTTTGATTTCTAAATATCTAAAATCTGGAAAATTCTTTAAAATTTATAAAATTTTGAGAAATTTGAAATTTTCAAAAATTTGGAATTACAATTTTTTTGAATGCCATTCTACAATGCACATAAAGAGACACGTATTTTTGGGTACTCTAAATTTCCGGAACTTTCCAAAAGTTCTAAAATTTGACTTATTTTCTGAAATCGCACAAAATTTCCAAAAATAAATTTAAAATTTAAAATAAAAAATAAAATAAAATTTTCGACTTTTTTGAAATTCTTGTAATGTGTCATTATACAATGAAAATGAAGGGACACGTATTTTTGGATACACTGAATTTCCATGAATATCCTAAATTTAAAAAATTTAATAAGTTTAAAAATTTTCAAAATTCTTGCCATTTGTGAAATTCTTGAAATATGTCCTTCTACAGTGGAAATGAAAGGAACGTATTTTTGGATAGTCTGAATTTCCGTAAACCATAATTCCTAAAATTGCACAACATTTCAAATATTTCACAAAATTTTGAAGTTCTTGAAACTACTAGAATTTCAGCGATTTTAACGTTTTTAATAAGTTTTAGACATTTTCAAAGAGTTTAGACATTTTTTAAAATTCTTGACTTTTTTTTTTTAATTCTTGAAATGTGTCATTATACGATGAAAACCAAGGGACTCGTATTTTTGAATACACTGAATTTCTGTAAAACTCTTAAATTTGAAAAATTTGAAAAATTTCGAAATTTTGAATTTTTTTCAAAATTATTGACATTTTTGAAATACTCTGAATTTCCATAAATTCCCATGATTTCTAAGATTGTACGAAATTTCAAATATTTCACAACATTTTGAAGTTCTTGAAACTATTAAAATTTTAAAATTCTTAAAACTGAAAAAGTTTGAAAATATTATAATAAAATTTTTTTTACAAAATTAGAAAATTCTTGAAATTTTTGAAGTTCTTGAAATATGTGATTTTACAATGCAAATAAAGACACGTATTTTTGGACAGCCTGAATTTTTATAAATTTACAACAATTTCAGTATGTAAAGCATTTTGATTTCTAAAATTTTGAAAACTTCTGACATTTTCAAAAGTTCTAAAGTTTTGAAAAATTCCGAAATTTTTTAAAATGAAAAAATTTTAATTCTTTATAAATTTATATAATTTTGAAAATTTTCAAAATTTGTGACATGTTTGAAATTCTTGAAAAGTGTCATTCTGCAATGGAAAAAGGGTCATGTATTTTTGGATACTCTGTTTTCTTAAATTTCTTAAATTTCTAAAATTTCACAAAATTCAAGAACTTCAAGAATTAAATAAAAATGAAATTCTAAAAATTTTAAAAATTTAAAGTTCTCGAAATCTTTAGAATTTTGAAATTCTTCAAATTAATTTTTTCCTTTACAATTTTTTAATTTTTTAAAAACTATATAATTGAAAAAAATTTAGTCATTCTTTAACATTTTAGAGATTGTGAAAAGTTTGGAAATTTTTTAAATGTTGGAAATTAAAATTCTTTAGAAATTTCTAAAATTGCAATAATTTTCAACTAAACATGTTTCAATGTTGAAAATTTTTAAAATTTCTCAATCTTCTAATATTTTAAGAATCTTCAACATATAATCTGATGTAATTTTTTTTTAATCACGGGGAAATTCCTGATTTATCGGGTGATCAAAAGAAAATGTAAGATTTGAAGAAAATTACTATTTCGGCAGTAAATATGAAAATGTTAAAAAAAATTAATTTTCTGAAAATGCCCGTCTTTTGGAATATTGATATTTTTTGGCAGATGGCTGATAATATACACTAAATTCTCCATAGATATTTTCTTCTGTAAACATATTTTTTTCTGACAAATAACTTTGTCATACTGGCAACACATTTTTTCGAAAAATAAATTTTTGCTTGAAATATGTTGAGAAAATGAATAAATTTTAAGTGAAAAATGTTGTTCAGAATTGAAATTTCTACAAAAAAACTCTTGCACATTTTCGATTTGTGCATTGTGTCGATTTTTTATGCCCACTGAATAGATTTGACCAAAGATGATATTTTTGTATCAATAAATATTTTTATTTTCATTGAAAATTGAATTTGGTCGAAAAACACAGCATTTTATGAAAAAGTTGGCATTTTCTGACAAACTGAAAGATTAACTCGTAAGCGCTAAAAAAATATCTTTTCGGCTAAACGCCAAATTGTGAAATGAAATATTTCAGTATCAATTCATTCTGATAAACTAAGCTGGACCTTTGATCATGATTTCAAATGTAATCAATCAAAAGGGTATTTAAAAGATTTTTGTTTTGAAGGTATTTTAAAAAGAATTAGTGTGCAAAGTTGAAAATATCTAAATTTACGAGTTTTGATTTTAAAGAGGGAAAAATTAAGAACTTAAATTTCAAAACTTAAAAATTGTTTTTTTTTTAAATAATTTTTTGAATTTGGAAGGATGATATATCAGATATATTCAAAGACTTTCAAATAAAACATGCAATACAAATGTAGAAATAAGTTGAAAGTTTACTAAAGTTTTAAAAATTGAGAAGTTTTTTAATTAAAAGCGCGAAAATTGAATATGAGATTTTAAAGATCGTTAAAATGAATGCATTTACAGTTGAAAGCTTTTATATTTATAAGAGAGAAAATTGAAATATATAAATTGAAGAATTTATAAATTAAACTGAAACATATTTAAAAGTACACAGAAATTTCAAAAAATTTCTTTGTATGTATGCATTATTATTATTTTATTAATTTTTATTTGAGATCTAACTCAGAATCATTTGAGATTTTACGTTTGAAAAATTGAAACAAATTCTTTTAAAGCTCTCAAAGTTTAACATAACTGGATTTAAAATTGCCCGTTTTTCACATAAAGTGGAAAATGTTGTTAATTAAAACTTGTTTTAATTTAAAAAGTTTTTCTGATTCTTTTTTTTCAGTTCCAAGTCGTCTAGAATCTTCAGCTATTTAAGAATAAACTATAGAATTTCGCAAATTGTCGTCCAGGGTCAGTTACGCTTCTTTGAGTGTGAACCCAAAGTTTCCGCATGCATTACCGAAAGATAGAATCCTCTTAAAAAGATCCTATTGCGCATTTAAATTCAAAGATTATATAATCTGGGCGATCCACGACTTGTCCTCATACCAGTTTCAGGAGGAGATTGTACGTAGTCTGACCCATGTGCACCCCCCGTTTTGAAACAGGATGTCCCCCACCACCAGCGCGCTGTTACCCCTCTAGTATTTTCCTCACTCGAGAAAACCTATATCCATGAAGTAATTTATGCTCTGAATTAATGATTTAATTATTAAAAATAAATTATCTCCTACAAAGTACTAAATTATCTTTAAATGATATTTCCCTTTTTTCATTTCGCAAGTCGGATATCTGTTATTTCACAGATATAGGTTTTCCCGAGCAAGGAAAATACTAGAGGGGTAACAATGCGATGGTGCTGGCCCCTGCTTGTTGTCACCATGAGAAGTCCACAACGGTCAAACCGTGCGTACGATCTCATTCTGAAGCATGCGTGAGGATGAGTTGTGAGGACGAGTCGTGAGTATGTACCGCGGGGCCGAGTCGTGAGACCTAGTCGTGAGGACGAGACGTGGAGTGTCCCATAATATTATTTTTCAAGTGCGTCAGTAACGAAACGTTAAATCCTGCCTATCTTATATTTCGCTGACTCCACGATTCAGGAGATTTTAAGAAAAAAATAAGCGATCTACCCAAAATAATGTCTGCATATTTGATCTTCAATCAAGGAAGCTAAATACGCTCAAATTTCTCAAACAACAGATTGTCGTAATAAATAATTCCATTTTGACTTGCGATTATCCAAAGGATTCAAAATCAAGTCGTAAGAGAATCGCGCAGGATATGATCTTCCGCATTCGTTTATACATGTCAGTACAACAAATCCAATAGTCTTGAGTGTCTATTTTTTATCGAAATGTTCGCGATTTACATTCCAAGTGTATTACAATCGTATATTACACCGTCTTAGCGATTACCGATTACCGACGTGAAATTTACAATAATGATAAATACCGATTTATTCGTATGTGTATATATATATTTACGATAAGTAATTCACCGTTGGAGATAACACTGCACAATCCTTTTTATTTTCATTTAAGAGTTAAAACCGAAGGGGAAACAATTCCTAAAAATTTGGTCCAGCGAAGGTGGATTACTTCGGATTAAATCGGATCACCATGGATTAGCTCTCTATATAACATTATGGTGCATTACTCCACTTGAACAAGACTCACGTGAATTTTAACAAAAAGAATTACTTTCAAATTTTTTTTAATTTTCAACAAAATAGATGAACTGTTAACGAAGCAGTTGAATTTGCAACCAAAAAAAATCATTTTCTACCGAAAAAGAATAATTTCCAACAAAATACATGAGTTTTCAATATAGTATTGAATTTTCAACTGAAAAAGATTAATTTTGCATCAAATTGTTGATTTTTCAACTAAAATGGTCAATTTTCAACTAGAGTAGTTCAATTTTCAGTTGGCAAATAAATTATCAACCAAAAAGCAACGATTTTTCAACAAACTTTTAATATTCAACCAAAGAGATGCATTTAAAACAATTGAATTCAACCAAAAAGGGCGAATTTTCAACAAATACTTGAATCCTCCACCAAAAAGAAGAATTTCCAACAAAACGGTTGACTTTTTAACCAAAAAGGATACTTTCAACAAAATTGATAAATTTTGCACAAAGCAGATTAATTTTCAATAAAATAGTCGAATTTCCAACGAAAATAGGCATTTTTAACCAAGAAGATTAATTTTCTACCAAAAAGACCAATTTTCAACAAAATAAATGAATTTGTCCAACATCTGTGATGGAAATGCGACTTTGGAGGCTCGTCTCGAGACGACGAACTTGCCGATTCCTCAACTCATAACGTCACAGTGGTCGAAGTTCCCACCAGTGACGAGAAATTGATAACTTCGTTCACTCTCGAAAGGAATAGTTACATTTTTTAATCGAAAAACTAATTTTTTCCAAAAAAAAATAATTTTTAACAAAATATTTTCATTTTCAACAAAAGTTATTAATTTTCAACTAAAATAATGCAATTCCAACCAAAAGAAGAATTTTCAACAAAATGCATGCATTTTCAGCCAAGCAGTTGAATTTTCAACAAAATTGTTCAGTTTTCAATCAAAAAGATGAATATTCAATTAGGATTCTTAATTTTCAAAAAAAAAAGAAAAAGAAATTTCAACAAAATGCATGAACTTTCAACTAAGAAAGATAGAGTTCCACCAAAAATGAAATGTTTAATATTTCAGTTAAAAAATTAATTTTGAATTCAGAAAAAAATTGAAATCCTTGAATTTCGACCAAACCATTTTTAATTAAAATCAAGAATCTTCAACCACAAAACCTGATTTTCAACAAAGTAGTTCAACTTTCAACAAAGTACTTGAATTTTTAACTTGAAATGGAAAGAAAGGAATTTTCAAATATATAGATGAATTCTCAACAAATGGAATGAATTTTCTACGAAAATGCTTAAATTTTCAACCAAAAAATTGACATTTTAAGGAAGTTCTTGAATTTCTAATTACTTCGAATTACGTGAATTACACCGAATTAACAGAGTTGTTTCCCCCTCGGTTATACTATTTGAAATATTTCATTTAGAAAGATTTATAAAACAGTAAATGCCAGTTAATCAATTTGATCCCGAAATTGGATCAAGATAATATGCAACGCTTTTATGCAGATTTCAGATTTTTTATCAGAAAAAAGCTCATCAGAATGATCCGAATTTCAAGTTTCCAATAAATTTCAATATATAATTCTTTTAAAATTAGATTTAATTGAATAATTAGTTAAGTAATTAATTAATAAATTAATAATCATGAAAAGCAACTGTCAATTGGCAACTGTTATTTCATGATCATGTAACTGTCTACATGCAGATTGAAATTTGAAAACTGAGCTTTTGAAGAAATTTCCTAAACTTTGTTAATGAAAAATCATGAATTTTCTACGAGTATTTAATCCACCCTGTAATTATAAATTTTTTAATTTGTTTATTCGTTTTTTTGTTGTTGAAAATAATTTTTTTTTCACTGAAAATTGAACTATTTTTGGTAAAAATGTGATTGCTTATTATTGAAAAGCCTAATTTATTTTTGGTTGAAAATGCATCTTTTTTTGTGAAAATTTGTATTAATTGGTACTTTTCCGAATTGAAAATTGAAGTATACCATTTTTTGGTGAAAATTAATATTTTTTTGGTTGAAAATTCAACCACCTGTTTAAAAGTCACTTTTTCGTTAAAAATGCATTGTTTTCTACAAGACTCATCATTTTATTTAAGAATTTTTTTTGCAAATAATTTTTTTTTCTCCCGAAAAATGAACTATTCCTTCGTTAAAAATTAATTTTTTATTATTTTCTTGAAATTTCATTTTTTCAGTTCAAAATTGAACTAATCCATTTTTGGAAGAAAATTCATCTTTTTTATTTGGAAATTAGACTACTTAGCTGAAATTCACTTCATTTAAAAAAATTTATTTATTCTAGAAGACTCATAATTGTATTTGAACATTCGTTTTTTGTTGTAGAAATAGATTTTTCGGATTGAAAATTAAACCATTTTATTAGTTATTGAAACTTGATCGTTTTTAGTTGAAAATTTAACAATTTTGTTGAAAAATTATATATTTGGTTAAAAATTAACGTATTTTGTTGAAAACTCGTATTTTTTATACGAAATTCATCACCTTGGTTCAAAAATCAACTTTTTTGTTGAAAATGAAACTAGAGTTGAAAAGATTAACTCCTTAGTTAAAAATTAATTTATTTTGTAGTTAAAAAGTTAAGTATTTCATTTTTGGATAAAAATTCAACTATTTGGTTAAACAATCATCTTTTGTTGGAAGTTGGATATTCAACTTCTTGATTGAAAGTCAGTTTTCTGTTAAACATTTATTTTTTCTAGAAGGCTCATCATTTTATTTGAAGTTTTTTTTTTGTTGAAAATGAATTTTCATGACCGCAAATTTAACAATTTCATTATTCGTTGAGAATTGATCGTTTTTAGCAAAAAATTCCACAGTTTGGTAAAAAATTCATAAACTTTTCATAAAATTCGTATCCTTTGGTAGAAAGTTCATCTTCTTGGTTGAAAAATCATTTTTTTCTGTTGAAAATGAAACTCCTTGGTTGAAAGTTAAATTCCTCCCTTAAAAATGTATTTTTAATTTTTTATTATTTCGTTAAAAATACCTTTTTTCAGTTGGAATCTCAACTATTCCATTTTTGGTTAAAAACTCAACTATTTGGTTATATTTTGATCTTTTTTATCTGGAAATTCAATTATTCGTTGAAAATTCTTGTATTTTTGTAGAAATGCAACGTTCCCTAAAACATTTTCTGTTGAGCAGGAAGTGAAAATTGTAACTTTTTTCCACCCTGAAATGAAAATTTTCTAAAACATTCTTTGTTTTAGAAATATTATGTCGTTCATGACTAACCTACGACTTTCAATAAAAAATTATAAAAACTGCAACTCGACAGATATGAATGAAGTTGTGTAAAAATTAATTTTTGATCCAGAAAAGTGGATCATTTTGATCTGAATTTGATATTCAGAATGATATACTTTGGCTTTTAAATTTGAATTTCCAATATAATTGAAAAAGCTTTAAATCTTAAAACCTCAAAACTTCCTTCAAAACTTATTTCTTCCAATTTTATAAACAAAAAGTATTTCCAATTTCGAAGAAGGCATATCGTGATAATTTTTATACTTATTCTACTCTTATTTAAATTGCCCTGCTATTTTTGATATTTATTTAATATTTGTAATCGCAAGAAATGAACTTGTGACTGAATTGACATATCAAGTCCCAATGCACTGGAAAAGTAATTTTTCCTTTAATTTCCATGAATAATTTTTCCGAATTTTATTTTCATCATATTATGTAATTTGTAAATTCCCGAATATAAATAAACAAATAAGAAACGATCGTTGATGTTGACCAATTTTGAACTCTACAGATAAACAAAATTGTAGAATGGTCCAGCAACAAATTAATCATCAAATATATTTTATAAAGAATGAGTTGAATTTACGCACAATTTCATGGAATACGCACTTTAATTTTCCGATTTTCTATGCATCGCACATTAATTAAAATCTTATGATTGCAACTTTTATACCCTTTTTTCTTACTAATTATTCGCCCTGAAAAAGGACTTTTCTAAACGTCTACACCGTGGCATTAGAATTTCTATAAGACCAGGTAATAATCGTGTGAAGTATATTAGCTAAATGTCAATGCTGTAAGTGCCATGATGTCTCTTATAAAAAAACCCACTGATATCAGTTTCGAGTCGCACATTGACGCACCTTCAGTATTAATTAACAAATAAAAAAAAAATCAATTAATTAAATCGCACAGCTTACGTATCGCTATCGATATATTGTACTGTAAAATAAATGAATCTCTAGTTTGTTTACAAGTATCTATACACCAATCGATAAAATAATCATAATTGTAAAAAGTAATTGGTCAATGGTCAACCTAGAAAAGTGTGGTAGCGATGAAAGAATTTAGGTAAAAAATAAAAGATAAAATAATGCAAAAAGAAAGAGCGGAACTCGCTTTAATTTTGATATTTCTGTTTTTGTTGATTGTTGTTGAAGAATATTTTTCACTTAGAGAATACGTATTTTTATTGTCAGACAGCGGATAAGCGCAAGTGTGAAGTTACCTGACGAGTGCAGCTTGGCTCTCACATGCGGAGAACCCCGGTTAGATCAGAATCAAGAGTGCGCGCGCATTCCAGGCACGAACGTTGCTTCGGCACCCCCTCTCTATCTCTACGCGGTGCCCACGGTGAACCGTGCTAGCTTTGTGTGCGCGCGCACACGTGCCGCTGGTCTAACAGGGGTTCTCTGAATGTGAGAGCCGAGCTGCGCTCGTCAACTAACTTCACAGTTCTGCCAATCCGCTCTATATTTATTATGTTGTATTTTTAGATGCTAAGTAATTGGAATATTGTGATAATTTCTAAACTTGAGGTTCTCATGTGATTTTAAACTTCGCTTGTAAAGGGAATGTTTATTTTAATTTTTATTTAAGATGTGCCAAATTTGTCCGTTGATTTGAAATTGAAAAGAAATCTCCTTTTTTATTATATATAAAAAAATTGTCCAGCGAACAAATTACTTTCTTGAAAATAGAGGTCCAAATGTGAACGTGCCAATAGCAACAAAGTCATAGATAAGAAAGTATTGGATAAGGAAATGCTAATCTTCGGATTTAAGAGAAAAAGAAGTGGAATGAAGAGTAAACTATACACAATTATTTTTTGTAATCGATCCTAATTAATTGTTACAAAAAGTTCGGCTATGAGATAGTCGGGCACCCGCTGTAAATTTCATTAAAAAAGTAAAAAATTATTGAATTAAAATGACGTAATTCTATGAAATATACTTGCGCAAAGTAAGATATTAGGAGCCCAAAATAAACGTGTTTGTGTGAGTAGTGCGCAAATATTGAATTTTGAAAATGGGAGAAAACGAAAATCTCGGACACATCCTTTTACTGTAACATGCAATCATTCGTAATCCTAAGAAAAAAATGAATAAAAAATAATAAAACATTGTAAAATATTGTATCTAATGTACAAAAAGTCTTGCTGAAATAAAGACACCAAATATTTATTCACATAAGGTTGGTGATTATATTTTAAATGGTATTCAGAATCGTTCCATACATTATGATTTCGTCCTCAGCATTCATCAAATGAAAAATTTGAGCATTCTTTTTCGAACATTTTAAAATAAAAAATAATTTAATTCTGAATGCTTGCTTCTAAAGTAGCTTCATTTGCAAGGTGCGAATTTGACGAATAATTTTTTTGATTTTTTATTGGTATTTTAAAAAGCAAATCACTAAAATTCCCATTAGATTTAGAATATTTCAACGATTTTGGATGATAACTGCTATTTTGAATAAAAAATTAGGTACATTTTGAAGAAGATTCACAACTTTTAATAATTTTAGGTTATGTTAGCGTTTTACTCAAAAAATTAGTGATTAAAAAAAATTATTGTTTGAACAATGTTTTCAATTTCTGGAACAGCTTCAGGTTATATTAACATTTTTCATAGGTAATTCGGCTTTTCAAAACCAAAAATCACTAGGTTTTCAAGGTTCATAATTTTGGAACAATTTTAGGCTACGTTGGCGTTTTACACCAAAAATTGGTATTTTAAAACGAAAACCATTATATTTTGAACAAGATTGAGAATCTTCTAAAAATTTTGGATTATGTTTGTTTTTCGTAGGAAATTGGTATTTCTTATAAAAAGAATTAGATTTTAAAGAATATTCACAACTTTGAACCGTTTTTTAGATTATATTAGCGTTTTACGCCAAAAATTAGTATTTTAAAACAAAAATCATTATAATTTCAACAAGATTTATAATCTTTCAACAATTTTTTTGATTATGTTTTCGTCGGAAATTGGTATTTTTAATTTGAAAACAAAATTCGATTTTAAATAAGAAGATTCATATATTTTAACAATTTTATATTATGTTAGCGCTTTCTACCAAAAATCGGTATTTCAAAACCAGAAGAATTATAATTTTAACAAGATTTATACAAAATTTCAACAATTTTGAATTATGTTAGTTTTTTGTCAGTAATTGGTATTTTTAAAATGAAACAATTTTGTGACAAATATTGACAACTTTTGAAAGTTTTAGCTTTTTTAGCTTTATTTACCAAGAATTGCTGGGTTTACAGGAAATCGGGTTTTTAAAACAAAAATCACTAGATTTCACTGGTATATGATTTTGAAAAAATTTTAGGTTCGAAAATTTGAATTAATTAATAATTAATTAATTAATTAAAATTATGTTAGATTTTTCGCCAGAAATTGGTATTTTTAATGATTCTAAGAAAGTATTTCGAAAAAGATTCACAAACATTTTAACAATTTTAGGTTATGTTAAAGTTATATACAAAAAACCCAAAAAACAGGTATTTTAAAACAAAAATCACTACAATTGAACAAGATTTGAAATCTTTCCAGAAAAATTGAAAAATAAATAAAATCATTTTTTTTCAAATAAATCTTAGTATTATATGTGTGAAATTATTGTTATTCTTAATTAAACACTATCTGACTTGAACAAATATTTCCAATTTTTCAATAACTTTAGATTATGTTGGTGCGTTTGATTTGAAATTCGTATTTTTAAACAAAAAATAATTATTAAATTGATATTTTGATTAAAAAATCACTAGAGTGCAGAAAAATTTATAATTTTTTTACAATTTTTTGTTACGTTGGCGTTTTACATAGCAAATTGCGGTATTTTCAAGAAAACATTATTATAATTTGAACAAGATTGTAAATATTTAAACAATTTCAGGTTATGTTAGTCGTTCTTGTGTAAAACCATTAGTATTTTCAAAAGTAAATAATTAAATTTCGAAACATGTTTACAATTTTTCAACAACTTTAGGTTATATTGGTATTTTTTACCTTAAATTCGTATTTTTCAACAAAAAATCATAAGATTGAAGTCCAATTCTTTTTGTTCAAAATCATAAAATTTACATTCTTGAAAAATTTCAGATTGTAGTAACATTTTCCGTCGAAAATTGACATTTCTATTCGAAAGTCACCGGATTTCGAAAAAAATGTGTTGAGTGTTTTTCGTGTGAAATTGTTGGGGTTTTAAGTAATAAATTATAAGATGAAAATAATAAATACAATTTTCCAACAAATTTATTTTATGATAACATTTTTCATCGGAAATTAGTGTTTTTAATTAAATTTTAATTTGAAAAATTGATTTTTTAGAATCCTTAACCATTTTTGTTATGTTATGGCAACGGCCATACCACGCTGGAAACACCAGTTCCCGTTAGATCACTGAAGTTAAGCAGTGTTGGGCGCGGTTAGTACTTGGATGGGTGACCGTTCGAGAATAATACTACTGCGTTGCTGTTGGCGGTCGTGGGTGTGGTGAGCCCACACTTGTAGTTATTTACTACAAGAAACTATCCACCTAGAAACACTACCCGAATCGGGTAGTGTCACGCCTACCCCTAGAGGCTTGATGGTATATATGTTAGTTTTTTCCGTCCAAAATGGCTATTTTTTATAAAAATCATTATAATTGAAAAAAAATTCACAATATTTTAACAATTAGAACTTATGTTAATATTTTTTGTTGCAAATTATTATTTTTCTTAAAAAATGCAACATTTTGATTGTCTATATGCATTGTACCCAAATATTATACATATATTGATTCTGAAGTTATGTCATCAATTTTCATCAATAAAAAAATATTGTTCCTGTTTTTCTATTATTTTATAAATTTATGCTATAAAATACAAAAATTTTGTATTAATATCAATTTGACATTATAATTTTCAAAATTGTGTGAAAAAAGAACAGTAATCGCGCGCGGATAGCGCGCATTTCTTTCGAGTCGAATTAAATTTGATGAACAATGACGTCACTTTTGTATTAAGAAAAGGGCTTCAGTACCTTCAGGCACTTGAATAATATTATAAATGATAAATTAAACAATTGCTCAATTAAAAAAAATATTACTAACATGCTAAGCGTTGCTGTATTCTCTAAATATTTTATTTTCATTTTGTTTAAATATATAATAATGTAGAGAAGAACATATAGAACTGTCGGTAAATAGGGACGTCACAGTTTACCATTCACCCTTAAATTTTAGTTTTTGATAAGAAGTTCTTTCCCGAAAAAAGATAGTAAAGATGGCAGGTGCAACGTAGTACTTGGTCGGAAATCAATAAAGGGATTGGCAGAGGGGATAGCATCCTAGTGGGCAAGACCAGTTTCATGCTCACGAAAATAAAATGCCTTATTGTTAGTTGACAGCCATTGACAGGTTTGCAAACCGTATTTTTTAAATTTCTCAAATATTAATTTTAAAAACGGGTTTTTTATTTTCAAAGTGGATAAGGAATAAGAAAAGTGTTTAGAATCCGGGAGTGTGCCCAGGCAAGATGTCAGTGAAGGTAAGCACAGAATTTCTAAAACGAAAATTCTCATTCCATTTTCTATTCAACAATAGAAAATTATTCAACAATTTATTTCTCATCAAAAGCCAATCAAGCATTGGACATTTTTTATTTGAAAGATTATAATGTTAAGTGTTGCATTTTGACAGAAAAAGATATTGTTTATATTTTGTTCAAGAAACAAAGTCCGATTATTATTTAAACTATACATATGAATATTATATTAATAAACTATATAATATGAATATTTTATGAAGTGAATTTGAAATTATTTAGTAATAGGATTAGAAATACGTGGGTATATTAAAAAAAAATTGGTTAAGTTACAATAATTATTTATCGGGGAGGATAAAATGTTTATCAAGTCTCTGATGTTGAATGACGCAAAACGTTTTCTCATGGTGTTAATCCATTCCCAGGGGCGTTTACTTTGCTGCAAAGTTTGTGAGAAAAAGCTGCGCCAACGACACACGTGTTTATCGATGAGCGACTAATTTAAGATAAGCTCTCATATTGATGATTATGCATGCAGAATAAAATTTGTGATAAATTGCATATGTAACGATTAAGCGCTATGGCGCCTATTGTTTTGCGTTTGATATTGAAACTGTTCGACGTTATGGAAAATGAGAAAATTTTATTAATTTTATGTAAATAGTTCGAGTACGTGAAAAATATAGGATTTAATTTTGTTCAACTTGAAAAATTCATTAGAGTAATTTTGGAAACTGTCAGGTAACTTATTGTGTGGGTGGAAAAAAATGGTTTTAGAAATGACAAACTGAAGGGAAAACAACTCTGGTAATCCGCTGAACCATTCGGTTTTCTGAACTATTAATACGTTGTAATCCGAATAATTCAGTGTAATCCGGTTTAATCTGCTTGTAATCCAGTTAAGTTGGAGTACTTCATGTAATCGAAGTAATAGAGTTCTAGTCCGGAGAAAAATTCACTTTTAATACGCGGTTATCCAGAGTAATCCAGAGTATTCCACTTGTAACAAAAATCATTCGGAGTGATTCAGGTGTCGAAGTAATCCAAATTAATTCAATTATCATCCAAGGAAATCAGTGTAACTCGATAATTTAAGTAATCCAAGTAATTTAATCCAACAACTTGTAATTCAGAGTAATCCAGGTAATTCAGAGTATATTACATGGTAATCCAAATAGCTTTAAACTATTTTGTTAAAAATTTGTTGTTTTTTGTTGTTGTTGTTGAAAATTATTGAATTGTATTAACTGAAAATTTAACTATTAGTGATGAATATCGATCATTTTGAACTTTAAAAAAAATCTCGTCAGATGTAATTGAAACCTTGAACACCATACTCATCACATCGAGCTGAACGATCACTCAGTCGAGATGATCGTATCGTCTCGATCGACTTTTTTAATTGCAAATTCTTGATCTCCATTACATTTCAGTTCCATCAGACTATGTTTTAAGTAAATCTCGATTTTGTCCAAAAATGATCGATATGCATCACTATTAACTATGCCCTTTTTGCTTCAAAATTGATTGTTTTTAGTTGAAAATTCATTTCTTTTGTTGAAAATTGGTCTTTCTCAATTGAAAATTCAACTATTCTGGCAAAAAGTTTATTTCCTTAGTTGAAGATTTGACTATATTCTTGAAAATTCGGGTTTTTTATTGAAAATTAATTTTGAAAATTCAACCGCTTGGTTGCAAGTTGATCTACTTTATTAAAAATCAAGTTGTCTGGTTAAATTCCGTTTTCTTGTGGACAATTAAAATTCTTGCTTAATGATTCTTTTTTTTTTTTTTGCTAGAAAACTGATCTATTTTGTTGAAAATTCAACTATTTGGTTGGAGATTATGTATTTTGATAAAAATTTGTCCTTTTTGTAGAAAATTCATTTTTTTTACTCGCTCGGTGTGGAAAGGAGTAATGTGAGGTAGCGGGTGTAGATTTTTTTGGTTGATCTAGAATTCTTGTGTCATTTACAGATTTTAACCATTCTTTCAGCGGCTTACCTCTGGGCGTAATGCCATTTACTTCACCTTATACACTTGTTTCGTCAGTCGTTCATCTTTCATTTTTTCAACATGTTCGAACCATCCTAATTGATTTCTTTCCCATACGTCAATTATAGTGTCTCATCTGTACCACATTCTTCGATGATATCTCTTTTCTCACTCTATCAGTGTTTTCCCGCATATTGTGCGCAGAGGTTTCATGCAAATTGCGTTAATGTTACTCTTATCCTTTTCTTGACAGGTCCATGTTTCGCCACCGTATAGCACAGTCGGTACAAAGATAGAACTTTGTATTGCCATTTTAGCTTTTTTTGATATGTTTTTACTTCTAAGAATGGATCCTGCTCTACCGATAACCTTCTTACTCGCATTTATGCGCCTATTTAACTTCTTAACTATCTTTTCGTCGCTAGTGAATATATCTGTGCTTATCAACTCGTTCTAATCTCTCATCATTTAGGACAATGTTGCACATTGTTTTCTCACCTTTTCCTTCAAACACCATGATTTTTGTTTTATTTACATTAATTTTGAGGCCCATGTTCTTCATGCTTGTATTCAGTTCATTCAACATTCTTTCCAAGTACTCGATGGAATCTGCTATAAAAATCTTGTCATCTGCAAAAGCTAACCCACGTACCTTCATTGTCTCGAGATCTACACCTTCTTCGTCGAAGAGGGCCATTCTTATCCAGTTATCAATAAATATGATAAATAGCTATGAGGACATAACGCATCCTTAATTGTTTCACACCTTGCATAATATCGATCCATTTACTCAGATTCCATTAGCCCTTACACTCGCTTTACTACCTGCATATAATGTTCGTATTGCTTGTAGGAGCCATCCATTGACTCCGTATTCTATAAGGACTTCACAAAGTTTACTTTTGACAAGGTGAATATATTCACCTTGTCAAAAGCTTTGTCTATAGGTCAACAAATGTACAGAAAACTTTCTTTCCTACTCTCAAACTTTTTTCTGTGATCTGTCTGTTACCTCTGTAATTATTGCAGTTGCTTTTATCTCCCTTTCTTTTGTATATTGGTAGGATAATTGCTTTTCTGCGATCGTCTGACTCTTCTCTCATCTCGATATATAAATTTATCAATGTGCACAACCTGTGAAGTATGTACTCGCCACCGTATTTTAGCATTTCAGCGCCAATGCTGTCTACACCAGCAGCCTTACCGTTTTTTAAGTTCCTAATTATATCTCTAACTTCAGTGACACAGACTATCTCAATTGGGTTTTTAATGCATTTATGTTCTATATCGCAGTTGTGTTGCCCTATAGCTTCCCAGGCGGAAATATTATATATAGTTTATATATAGTGTGAACTATTATATATAATATTCATTTGTTTTATATAAAAAATGAATAAAACAAATGAATATTATATATAAACTATATATAATATTTCCAACTGGGTTCACCTCCTGTCTTTCAAAGCCTCTACTATCCCGTCTGTATCATATAGCAATTCACCTCTGCTGTTTCTCATGCTGACAAACTCTGTACTTTAACTTCCCTTCATCTCTTTGAATAATAGTTTCATGACTCCTTCGAGGTCGTTTTGTATTTTCTTCTCTTCTTCTGTTCTGATTTTATCTTTACTTACGTTGACTAGTCGTTCACTGGGACCGCTATAGGGCGCCGCTATGTCTGCGCCTAGGATGCGGCAACCCGACAAGCGATACTGTAAGTCACATTTCCGCGCAGACAGATCTTAATTTTTACATTATTAATTTGTTAACACATGTATGAATAAAAATGCATAAATATGAATGAGTGGAAAAATAAGAAGGGTGTTAAGCTATATGTGAAATTATGAATAAATGTGAATAGGATGAAAATATGCCCTAATAGTGTGCACAGTGAACGGACCGATCACTATATTTTTGTAACTTCACGGTCACGCAATTGCGTAACAGTTCTGTTTATACTGTCCACTAGGGATTTATTGAAATTCAAATGATACCAACAATATTCAATTGAGTCCAACGAAATTGAATGTAATGCCTATATAGCGGACCATATATGGGTAATTGTCAAATTGTAGGCAAATTTTAGCACCTACAATGGCAATCATATCATTATTATGCATTGAATATTTCATAACGGAATTTGATCTTATGACATGTACAAATTTTAAATCCAAAAGGGGCAGTTATGAAAATAAGAAATGATAATGAATCCATGCGCACGCGCATATAATCCGTTTTACGCTGTTCTATTGTACCGTACGGTAATGATGCGACAAAAATGTTAAAGTTTAACCTTCTTTAATGTTTATAAAAAAATAACAGATTTAAATTGTAAAAAGTCATCTATTTATGAAAGAAAACACCGCCAAGCAAGTAACGGAATGGTTTTTATCATTCTTTTCCACCCCGAAATAGGTTTTTAACGCCCGTACGGGAATGACGTTTTTGTTGTCAAGATTCAATTTTCAGTTTTAATATCGGATTCACAAAGAAGAGAGTTAACATTTTAAGCTCAATTTGATAAAATCTTGTATTAAACGATACGTCGAATATTTCTGTATTTGTTACTCAACTGTAACTATAATATTTTACTAGAAAAATAGACGTACGTTAATTACGTCTGAAATGGAAAAAATTGAGGGACAGACATCAAGGCTTTTAAAATATTATTTATTTGACTTAAAAAATGTGCAAACATTAAATTTATGTTCATGTGAAGTTTACAAACTTGATACATTAAGCGTTTTCCAGGTTACTGTTTAAGAAAAAGGAGAAAATCAGTTTATCCTTGTGCAAAGTGAGGTTGAGACGCCGTACGGTAATGACGTTTTGGGTGTTCTTATATTAAATTAAAGTAAATAGGGACAGAAATGAAAAAAATAACTGACCACTTTGTAGAGGATGATAATAAGTGTTCATAGAATTTCAAAAAGAAATCAGCACGTGTTTCTAAGTTAATGCCATATCACTGGGACTTCAAGTTTGCCTTCAATTTGACAATTACCCATATAGTCTCCGTTCGATCCGTTCAGTGGGACCGCTATATAGGACATATTTTTATCCTTTTTCACATTTTTCCACAATTTTAAATATAAAATAAAACTCTTTTTATCTTTTCACACATTTATGTTCATGTGTCTGTATCAATGGATGCAGAAAATTTTCTATTGTGAAAAATGTCCATTGGGAAACGCGGATTGGAAACCTGTCCCCCTACCGGTTTTCGCAGACAGCTTTTAATTTTTACATTCTTAACATATGTGTAAATTCAAATAAGAATATGTACGAGCAAAAGAACTGACGGTGAACGTAGGGAAGACCAAGGTGATGTGCTTCAGAAAGAGAAAGACCAAAATAGGTTACGGTTGGAAGATGAACGGACAAACAGTGGAAACTGTGGAGGAGTTCTGTTACCTAGGTTTCTGGTTTGAGGCAGGAGGGGGAAACGAGGTGCAGGTGAGGAAGAGAATCGAATGTGCGAGCAAAGTAATGGGCCAAGTATGGGGTATAGGAAAGAGAAGGTTCAAGGACGATTGGAGAATGAGGGTCTGGTTGTTTGATGCGTTGGTATGGGCGGTATTGGGTTATGGGGTAGAAGTCTGGGGATGGAAAGAACATAGGAAAGTGGAAAGTATGCATGAGAGATTTCTGAGATGGGTAATGGGGGTTAGTTGGAGTTGCCCAGGATACATGTTGAGGGAAGAACTAGGAAGGGAGAAAATGGTAACGAGACAAATTAAGAGAGCCTGGAGGTTTGAAGAGAAACTGAAAAGGGGGGAGGGGAGCAGGATAGCACAAGTATGCTTGGACGAAGTTCGGAACAAGGAGACGAGAGGAAATTTGGGAAACTCGAAATGGGAGGAAGAAAGGACAAAAATGAGGAATGTTTGTGATATGCAGGAAGGGGTTCTGGATTGGCAGAACATAGAATTAGAGCTATTAGTAAGACAAGGAGAAGAGAGATGGAGAAAGATTATGGATTCGAAGTACAATAGATGGTATATGATGGTCAAAGGGTTGACGGAACCAGAATATTTGCAAAAGATGAAAAAGGAAGACAAATGGAATAGGGTGGTACGGTTTAGAATGGGGGAAGGAGTGAGATCTTGTAGATATTGGATGGATGAAGAGGATAATTTGTGCAGAGTATGTGGATACGAGGTGGAGTCATGGGCACATGTGTTAGAGAGGTGTACAGGAGAGGAAGATGGACAGTTGAGTGTGGATGAGTGTGTGAGATGGATCTTGGATGGTAATGGACAGGGAGTGATGTGGATGAAAAAGCTGGAAGAAATAAGAGAAAGTAAGGGAACAGGGCAGAGCCAAACGGGTAATCCTCTGTGAAGGAAAGTCACTAGAAAAATGGTAAATTTTAAATCGTTGAAAATGCAATTGATGGTAAGAGAAAACGGAAGCCCTGGAAGGTCGCTCATGCTTAGATTTGTAGAAAGTTAAGAATAATAGTATTAATATGACTGTTATCATGTAAGGCGAAGATTTAGAATATAAGCAGCGAATAAGTTAGACTAAGGATGAAATGTAAAGATATGTACAGGGAGCAGAGGCCCTCAAACCCGTAAAAGGAAGAGATTAAATATACATACATACAAAAATACAAAAAAATGTGTAAATTCAAATACATGAATATAAGTGTATAAGACGATGAAAAGAGTCCTATAAGCTATATGTAAAATTGTGAATAAATATGAAAAGGATGAAAATATGTTCTAGCAGTCCCTGTGAGCGGAACGGTCACTGTTTTGTCATTTCTCGGTCACGCAATTGCGTAACCGTTCCGTTTACACCGTCCGCTAGGGAAAGCAATGTCATTGGATGGGATTAAATATTATTAAAAAAAACAATGGTATATAATTGAAACCAATAGTTTTCAATAGAATCCAAAAGAATCCAAAGACACCAATGTATTCAGTGGAATCCAATAAAATTCAGCGGCATCTAATAACAAACAATGGAATCCAATGGAATTCAACAGAATCCAATAGATTTCAACGGAAGCAAATGGAATTAAATGTACTATAATATAATACAAAGAACCCCAATAAAATTCGATAAAATTTAATGAAATTCCGAGGGAATCAATAGTATTCAATGGAATACAACAAAATTCAAAAGAAGCCAATGGAATTCAATTCAATTTCATGTCATTCAAAAGAAGCCATTTATATTTAAAGGAATCCAATGGAATTCAGAGGAATTCAATAGTGCTGCAACCAATAGTTCTGCATCGAATTTAATAGAATTCAAAGAAACCCAATGGAAATCTATTGAATTCAATAGAATTCAATGGAATCCAATAGAGTTCAACGAAATCCAATAGATATCTATAGAATTTTAAGGAAACCAATATGGTATTCAATAGAATCCAATAAAATACAAAGAAACCCAATGGTATTTGATGGAATAAAATAAAATTTAGCTTTCAACTGAAGCAAGTGCAAGTCAATGGAATCTAACATACAGGGTGGCGAAAAATCATGGAAGCCCATAGAAATCTCCGTGTTTTGTTAAAAAAAAACCAAGGTCATATCCCAAGTAACTTTCAACGAGTAATCCAAAGGTGACCTTGAATTTGACCTTGAACCTCATTTCCAAGGTCACTTTAAGGTCAGCTTTGTTTTTTTAATGGGAACCAATATTTTTCAGTAGAATCCAATATTTTACAGTAACATTCAGTTCAATGGAATCCAATGAAGTCCATAGGAATCCAATTGAAATGAGCAGAATCTAATATAATTAAAAGGAATCCAATTGTATTCTATGGAATGCAACATATCAGACAAATCAAATTTTGTATTTGAAATGATAATTTTTCGAGCTGGAAAAGGAAAGGGAAAAGTTCTGTCACACCCAACCCTTTCCCAGCTTTATGAATTCTTTACAAAAATTATCAGAATTATTCTATTCATGTATCAACTTCGAATTATGACGATAAAAAGTTTTTCAGTTTGAAACAGATGATTCGAATATTATAAATGAGCATAACTTCTTTATTTTCAATAGGGTTTATTAATATTACAAAGCAATCGATTTTCCTCGAATCAAGCTATCTTTTTCGTTCTTGCATCAATTTTGAATTATGTTAATGAAAAAAGTTTTACTATAAAAAACCGTATTTCCGCAAAGATTATGCATTACCACAGCTTCCTTACTCATCAATAAAATGTAGTAATGTTATAGGTCAATCGATTCGTGTGCAATCAACACATTTTTTCTGTTCTTGCATCAACTTTGAATTATATAATTAAAAAAAAATTTTCTATGAAAACCCAATTTTCAAAATATATAAATGACCATAACTTCCCTACTCTCTGATAAAATGTATAAATATTATAGGTCAATCGATTTGTCTCGAACCAAGGAATCTTTTGTTCTAGCGTCCACTTTGAATTATGTTGAAGAAAAAAGTTTTATTATAGAAAACCGTATTTTCAAATATTATGCATTACCATAGCTTCCTTACTCTCTTCAATAAAATGTATCAGTATTATAGATCAAACGATTCGACTCGAATCAACACATCTTTTCTGTTCTTGCATGAACTTTGAATTATGTTAATGAACAAAGTTTTACAATAAAAAACGAGTTTGAAAATATATAAATTACCATAACTTCCCTACTCTTTAATAAAATGTGTTAATATTACAGGTCAATCGAATCGTTTCGAACCAAGGAATCTTTTATATTTCTGTATCAACATTGAATTATGTCGATAAGAAAAAAGTATTACTAAGAAGCCGTATTTTCAAATATTATGCATTAATATCATAGGTCAATCCATTCGACTTGAATCAACACATCTTTTCTTTTCATGCATCAACTTCGAATTATATAAATTGAAAAAAGTTTTACTATAAAGACCCGATTTTCAAAACATATAAATTACCATATCTTCCCTACTCTTCAATCAAGTTTATTATTAATATAGGTCTATCGATTCGTCTCGAACCAAGGACTATTTTATGTTCTTGCATCAACTTTGAATAATTATGTTAATGAAAAATTTTTTAATATAGAAAAACAGATTTTTAAAATATTATTGAGTGCTACAAAAAATGCATTAAATATTTTTTTAAATCCTTTTGTCAGTTTCAAGATAATGGCGGTAAAAATAAGCCCTCTAAATTTCATTTTTAATCTGCAACCGTTTTCAAGAAGGTTTAATTAAATGATTTCAAAAATGTTTGAAAATGGTACCATTACAAAGTTTCCTCTATGAGGAAGCAAAAGGAAGCAATATTTCTTGATTATGAAGAGGACGAATATTTTTTCATTTTCCAGAGATTTCCCGTCTCAACTTCCATCTAACCTCTCGACGCGACGGTCCTTAATCTTCTTTCCTGCTCAGCTTCCGCACGTATCCAGTAGCCCTGACCTTATTGAACATCTGTTCAGCTGCATGCAGTCTACCCTACTAGCCTGCCTCATATGAAACGTAAAAAATCTTATCTCGCATTCATACGCACAATTTAAATAAAACCTCTCTAAATTTAAATCAGCAGTTAAATTTTTCACTAATTTCAATCCGTGACTTAATCCTAGCTATAAATCAGTGTAGAAAATACTGACGAATCAGTAAAAATAACTGATTTTTTTTAGATATAATTTAGTCACTGATTAAAATTAGTAAAAATTTGAATTGATTGAAACTAAGGGAGCTCACAGAAGTTTGAAAATGACTCACTTATGGCATATATTTTTATTAGTTGAACTCGTCACACAATAATTATTAAAGACGAAATATTCCAGCAAATCAATTCAATGGAAATGAAACGACACCTTATTAACAGGATTCGTAAGAAAATTAAAAATTTTAATTTTCCTTCCAAGTTCGGCGGAAGTTCCGTTTTGATAAACTTATGAGTATTTTAACTCCTATTATTTGAGATGTATTATTTTTTTATTCAATACAGGTATTTAACTTTTTTGCTCTTTATTCTTATTTGTTTTTTCTACAATAACCCTTTATCTTGAAAAGCTAAAAATTCACGTTTTTAACCAAAAACGATACAAGATACGAGAACAGTCAGAAGAACAAAATAATTCCTCTTAAAAAAACCTAAAAAATATAGTTTTAATGCTTTTCTTCATCTCGCTTATTTAAAAAGTTGTGTACTCAAATGAAAGAGTCATGAAAAGAAACAGTTGACGACAAATTGAGTATAAGTTAGAAATCTGTTTTTGATTAAATTGATTTCTTTGATTGATTGAAAATCAATTTTGTTCAACCGTAAATTCAACTAATTCAGTTTTTCTAGAGAATTAATCTTTTTTGTTTCGTTCTTGGCCAAAAAATGTTTCTTGGTTGGAAATTCGACTTTTTGGTTTGAATATTTACTTCTTATGCTAGAAATTTGAATTTTTTGGTTAAAAATTCAACTATTTGGTTAAAAACCATCTGTTTTTGTTTAGGATTCTACTAGTTGGTTGAATTCAAATGTTTTTGATTTAAACTTAAAATATTTTTGGATGAAATATCTACTATTGCATTAGTTATCGAAAATTGTTTTTTTTTTGGTTGAAAATTGAATCTCTTTTTTACAAAATCATTCTTTTGTTGAAGATTCATTATTTCAGTTGAAAACTCATCTCTTTCATTGAAATTTCGTTTTTTTCAATTGATTCTTTAATTTGAAAATTTCACTATTTCAGTTGAAGATTCACAATTTTAGTTGGAAAATCATTTGTTGGTTAAAAACTTGACTGTTTGGTGGGAAATATATGCAGTTTGCTAAAAATTTATCTTTTCTTGTAGAAAATGATTCTTTTAACTTTTCAGTTCAAATAATTAATTTTCAAAAGGGAAAAAATGAATTTTCAATAAAATAGTTCAATTTTCAACCAAAGAAATTAATTTTTAATGAACACGTTGAGTCTTTAAGTGAAAAATTGACATTTTAAGGAAGTAGTTTAACTTTCGACAAAATAGTAAAATTTTCTACTAGATTGTTGAATTGTCTATAATATTGTTACATTTTCGAAATAATTTTTCTACGGAATAGTTTAATTTCTTACCCTAAAAATAAGATTTTTCTACAAAACAGTTGAATTTTTAACGGAGACATAATAATGTTTAATTAGACAGTTGCATTTTAATCAAAAACAATGAAATTTGTACAAAAAGAGTTGAATTTTTAAATCGAAAAAGAAAAAAAATTTTAATCCAATTTTCGAAATTTCAAGCGAAAAAAAGACATTTTAGGCCCTGAAAAAATTATGTTTTATAAAACGGTATGTTTATAAAATAAAATACTTGTTGTTATAAACCTATTTTATTTTCTAAAGTTAATTTCATTTAGCTTCCACGTTATTTCAATTAACAGAGTTTATTTTTTATCTTTATGTTCGTTCCCTAAATTAATAAAATCTTAGTAAGATTCTGGGTTGTCGGATCGAATCTCACGGTATCTTATTAACATGGGGGGGGGGGGGGGGGGGGCTTATTAAATTTCAGTCAAACATCTTACATTTTTAACTTTTGTTTTTTAGTGATTCGTAGACTTGAAAATATCTTACCTAACAAATGTATTAACCCCCCCCCCCTTGCAAAACAGCATACAAAAATCTTTGAACTACCCCTCTACCCAAAACACTTTACATAATTCATGCGCGGTCCCATAATTCCGACATATTCAGAATTTCCTCCGTGAAATAGGGAAAGTTACCTATTGTTTGTAAAAAGCATTCTCCATAGCAAAATGTGGAAATATTCGAAGAAGGAGAGGGGTGGAAAAAGTGTTCAAAAAAGCGTGACATAGTTTTTGTACGGCCCCCTAGAGCTTTAAAGTCCAAGTACGTTCTTGCATAGTTGCGCGTGCACCAATACATTCAATTGTTCTCTATTCCCTTATATATAGCAATATCTACTCATAGGTGAATGAAAAGCGTGGTTCTGTGTTGGGACGCTTGCGCGGCTCATACTTGCGCTCACGCCGCGACGCTAAACACGTATTATATTGAGATGAGCGATCTTTGGCTACAACACATATTTCGCCGTTAGTCTGTCTAACACACTTTGACCTCACGTTACGTGTTAGGCTCTCAATTTGATCAGAGATCATCTTTTCTTCATTTGTTACGTGATTTCTTGTTTTAAATACAATATATTGTGAGAAAGTGATTAGTGAACACAGAGGAATATAAAAAAACGTGTGCGAGTATGATTTAGAAGTTTTAAAAAAGGCGCTCTACGGCCTTTTGTGTGATCAGGGTGAGAATTGAAGAGTGTTTGAAATTTTTATTTTAAATTTGGACATTTTTGTTTTACCAGTTTTAAGTGATGTTTCTTAGATTTTAGTTCTTGATGTGTTGTAGAGCATTGTCTTTTGCATCATGAACTATCCATGAAAGAAATTCAGGGCACTTTGGACCTTGATAGTTTTGAAAGTTTCTGTTTTCGATATAGAAAAGTTATGATAGCTCTTTTATAGTCTAAACGCTTTTCGTCATTTTTCCCCATTTACTCTATGATTTATTGTTGTATACACAATATATTGGGGGAAATATAAGAAAACATGATAGTATGATTTAGACTGTTTAAAAAAGGCGCTCTACGACGTTTTGTGTAATCAGGGTGAGAATTGAAGAGTGTTTGAAATTTCTATTTTAAATTTCGACATATTTGTTTCACCAGTTTTGAGTGATGTTTCTTAGATTTTAGTTCTTGATGTCTTATAGAGCATTGTCTTTTGCATCATGAATTATCCATGAAAGGAATTCAGGGCACTTTGGACATTGATGCTTTTAAAAGTTTCTGTTTCCAAGTTACAAAAGTTACGATAGCTCTTTTATAGTCTAAACGCTTTTCGTCATTTTTTCCTATTTATACTGTGACTTCTTGTTTTATATAAAAAATATTGTGGCAAATATAAAAAAACGTGATAGTATGATTTAGACTGTTTAAAAAGGGCGCTCTACAGCGTTTTGTGTGATGAGGGCGAGAATGGAAGAGTGATTTAAATTTGGATATTTTTGTTTAACTATTTTTGACTGATGTTTCTTAGATTTTAGTTTTCGATGTGTTGTGAAGTATTGTCAAATTTTTAATCATATGTCATTTGGATAACACATGATGCAAAGTGACGGATAAATTCCTTTCTTGGGAATGGAATTTAAGACACTTCAGACTTTGAAGCTTTCAAAGTTTTCTACTTTCAATTTAGAATAGTTACGATACCTTATTTATAGTCTAAACGCTTTTCATCACATTTACTCAATTTACTCTGTGATTACTTGCTTTATACCCAATATATTGTGGGAAATAGAAAAAAACGTGTGAATATGATTTGGACTCTTTTGAGAAGACACTCTACGGCGTTTTGTGTGGTCAGAGTGGTAATTGAATAGTGTTTAGACTTTTTATTTTAAATTTGGATATTTTTGTTGAACCAGTTTTCATTTATATCCCATAGATTTTAGTTTTCAATGTGTTGTTGAGTATTGTCAAATCTCGCATCATGTATTATCCAAGAGAGGAATGTAGGGCACTTTGGACTTTGATGGTTTAAAAATTGTTTGTTTCCAGTTTAGAATAGTTACGATAGCTTATTCATAGTCAAACAATAAACGCTTTTCGCCATATATTATTCATTCATTCTGTGATTACTTGTTTTATATACAATATATTGTTGGAAATAAAGAAAAACGCGAAAGTATGATTTAGACTTTTTAAAAAAGGCACTCTACGGCATTTTGTGTGATCAGGTTGGTGTTTTTCATCAGGTTTGATCATTGTTGGTGTGGTGTAGAGCATTGCCGAATTTTGCATTATGTATTATCCATGATAGGAATTTAGGACACTTTGAGCTTTGATGGGTTTAACATTTTCTGCTTTTAAGTTAGAATAGTTACCATAGCTTTTTTATAGTTTAAACGCTTCCGTCATATTTTCTTCATTTATTCTGCGATTTTTTGCTGGATATTCAATATATTGTGAGGAAATTATTAGTAAGCACTGGGGAATATAGAAAAGCGTGAATGATTTTCACTTTTTTCAAAAGGCGCTCTACGGCGTATATTGTGTGATCAGGGTAAAAACGGAATAGTGATTACAATTTTTATTTTAAATTTGAATATTTTTGTTAAAACAGTTTCAAGTGATGTTTCTTAGATTTCATTTTTCGGTATATTGTAGAGCATTGTCAAATTTTGCATCATACATATGTTATCCGGAAGAGGAATGTAGGGCATTTTGGACTTGGATGGTTTAAAAATGTTCTGCTTTCAATTTTTGACATGTGTTTAACTTTCAATCAAATGAGATTTTTCAGTCAAGTAAGAGACAAAATTTTAACCAAATTATTGAATTTTCAACAAAACAGTTGATTTTGCAACCGGCAAATATTATTTGTCAACCAAAAAGTAAATCTTTAACTAAATACTTGAATTTCATACCAAAATAGTTGAATTTTCATCCAAAAAGATGAATTGTCATCAAAGAAGAATAATTTCCTACCAAAAAAGACGAATTTTCAACAAAAGAATTAAATTTTCAAACTGCAAATATCAATTCTTGAACAAAAATGTTAATTCTTAACTAAGAAGATCAATTGCCTACTAAAAAAGAAAAATGTTTAAGTAAGAACGTCAAATTTTCAACCAGAAATGGAACAGGTGAATTTTCAAATTGAGCAAAATAATTTGTAACTGAAAAACATTTTCAACAAACTGTTAAATTTTCAACTGAAGAGACGAATTTTCAACTAAGAGCTGAATTTTCTACAAAAAATGATTTTTTAACAAAGAAGTTCAATATTCAAGCGTATTGTAATAGTTCATATTCGAACCAAAGACAATGTTTATTTTCAAACAAAAACCGTGGAATTTAAACAGAAAGAATACATTTTTCACGAAATAGTTGAATTATCAACCCGTGAATGCCATTTCCTCCAAATACTTGAAATGTTTATCAAAATATTTAAATTTTCTACCCAAAAGGCCAATTTTCAACAAAACTGTTGCATTTTTAACGAAAAGATATGAATGGTTAAGCCAGAAAGATAAATTTTCAACAAAAGAGCTTAATAGTTGAATTTTCAAGCCAAAAAGATGAATTTTCAAAAAAATAGTTGAATTTTTCATCAAAAACTATAAATTCTCAATCAAAGATATAATAGCAGACTTTTGAACGAAAAATAGTTGTTTTTCAACCAAAGAAATAAATTTTCAACTAAAATGATGAATCTTCAACCACAAAAGTACATTTTCAACAAATTGGTTCAATTTCTAACCATGTTGTTCAATTTTCAGTGAAAAAGTTCAGTCCTCAAAGAAAAATTTAATAGTTGATACATTATTTTGATGAAAGATTCTAGGGTATTTTGAAAAGAATTTTATTGTACGGTATTTGAGAAGGTTTTTAAAAATTTTAAGAATTCTAAATATTTGATGTATTAACAAAATTTCAATGAATTTTAAAGAATATAGTATATTTTAAAAGATTCCGAGGAATTCAATGAGATTTCAGGGAATTTTCATAGATTATAGAAAACTTCCAAGAGATTACAAATTTTCTAAGGAATTTCGAATGATTTCGTGAGATTTCGGAACATTTCAAAAAATTTTTACGTTATTTACAAAAAATTCCAAGGATTTTCAAGGAATTTTACAATATTAAAAGGATTTCAACCGATTTCTAGAGAACTTTATAGAAATTCAAGAGATTTATCACCAGATTTCTACGAATTTTAAGGGATTTTGAAGATTTCAAGGGATTAAAAAAATTTTAATTCAATAAATTGAAATTAGAATAAATAAAAATAAAAATTTATCTTTAAAGTCCAACATTCAAATTTAAATATGGAATTCTTAGGAATTTAGAAAAACCATGAATTCAACAGGGTTTATTGAAGAATTTATTATTTATAAAATTGCAGGACAGTATTTTGCTACTATTTTTCCAAAATGCTACTATTGGCACTATTTTGAATTTCTTAAATGTATTCGAGATCTGGGATTTTATATTCTTTGATATTCTACGAAAGCAAGTTTCCAAAAAACACTTTTTCATGTCTTGATTAACAATTATAAAGAAGGTTAATTTTCAACTATCTTTTTTAGAAATGAGAATAATTTCGTTTTGTAAAACTGTACATAACTATCATGAATATAAATTATTGACCAATTTTATAGATCATCAGGATTAAGTTAATACATCGATTTTCATACTTCTGGGTAACACTTGATTTAAAAAAATATATTTTAGGCAGTTTCTAAATGTTTTTCTTTTCGAGAATTTTATTGTTCAAAATGGTCAACATTTTAACAATCACCCCTAATCCTCTCAATTGTTAATTTATCGCAATGTTTCTTCACTAACTATTTATTTAATAATTTTAAATTTATTAATTAATATATTAATATATTTAAATTTAAAGTGACATGTTTTTTTACAGCATTGATTCTAATGTCAAATAGGATTTATTATTGAATCCTTTCCATTTTTTCAAAGATACATTTAATCCCACACTCAGGAAATAAAAAAAAATCTATTTAAATTGTATTTAGGCCCATATTTTATTTAGTATTATATTTATTAAAACATTCTATTTTCAAAGATTTAAATTTCTCTAAATCTCCTTATTTTTAAATTAACATTTATGACAGAATTAATTGTATTTTCCATGAAGAAACCTAAAAATTCGTTCCGTTAGTGGAAGTTGATCGTGTGGAGTAGGAACATCGACAAAGCAGATGTATTTTTAGTCGAGACTGAAATTGCGTCTTCAGACTTCCAACAGCGCGATTTTGTGTTTTCGAAACCGAAAGTCACATCGATATATGGGTCAAAATCAAACAGTTCGAATTATTCAATTGAAATTTTTTTGTTCTTAATTGTTTCAAAACAGCATAGAATCCCCTTTTTCTATTCAAATCATTCACAATTAATGTAAAGGTAATAAATAAGCGAGATGAAGTCGCAGGCCCTTATGGAATATTTCGATTTGTTGAAATATAATGACGAATATTAAATTTAAGTCATTAAATATATTTTTTTCAATGTGGAATTAATAATTAGATCTGCCTCTAAAGCTTTCATTCAGGTAAATTGACATTTTTTTATTTTCCTTCTTAAAACTAACTTTACTCAGTGAAAATAATTACTAAATTTTTGTGTATTATTTTCCATTATTTTGCTTAATACAATTTTGTTGTGAATTCATTCAGGAGTAATATTAGTTGATATTTTAACCAAGAAAAGATTTCAAATTTAAATAAAAACAGTTGAATTGAACAAAAAAATACCAATTTTCAAGAAGTTACATGCATTTTTAACTAAATAGTTTGAATGATGGATGTGATGTTAATACCAATTTGATTTCATTAATTTTTAGTTAAAATTTTTTCCGTTTAAATATTTTTCAACTAAACAGTTGAATTTTTAAAATAAAACTGATCAATCTTCAACCAGAAGTGGAGTAGGTAAATTTTCACCTGAGAGAATTAGTTTTCAACTGAAAAAACGATCTTTGTACAAGACATTTTAATTGTCTACCAAGTAGTTGAATTCCTCACTAAATTTTTAAATTTTAAAGTCGATAATATTTTGTAGAATTTTCTACAATAAGGTGAATTTTCAAGAAAAATGTTAATTTTCAACTCAAACAGATTAATTTTTAACCAGACAGTGGAATCTTTAGCCAAAAATTTTCTACAAAAAGATAAATTTTTAACAAAATACATAAATTTTCAAATAAGCAGTTGATTTTCAAGTCAAGAAGATTAAGTTTCTACCACAAAAGACGAATTTTCAGCAAATTAAATGCATA
The DNA here is from genome assembly GCA_932178445.1 of Andricus quercusramuli. Lineage (NCBI taxonomy): Eukaryota > Metazoa > Arthropoda > Insecta > Hymenoptera > Cynipidae > Andricus > Andricus quercusramuli. The sequence goes on along the minus strand of CAKNXH010064454.1, from coordinate 32,969 downwards.
CATTTTCAAGTAAGCAGTGTGAACATTGGATGTGGCATTAGTCCCAATTTTAATTAATTAATTTTTAGTTTAAATTTTTCGGGCTTATACATTTTTTACTGAATAGTTGAATTTTTAAATTGAAATAGCTCAATTTTGATCCAAAATTGGAGTAGTCAAATTTTCATCTAAGAAACATAATTTTCAGTTAAAAAACGATTTTTGTAGACAACATTTTAATTTTCTACCAGATGGTTCAATTTTCTACCCGAGGATATAATTTTTCAACAAAAAGAATCTTTTTAATCAAACAGCGACATTTTCAACAAAACAGTTTGATTTTCAGTTTAAAAAATTCATTTTCAACCAAAACAAAAATGCATTTAACTGAATTGTGAATCAATCACCAAAAAACTGAACCTTTAAGAAAGTAGTTTAACTTTCAACCCAGTAGAGTTCAGTTTTTAACCGAAAAAGAAGAATTTTCGACGGAAAGTGTGATAGTTGATATTTTAACAAAAAAGATGTAGGTTTAAAGTAAAAAACAGGTGTTCATTCAAAAAATCCAACAAGAAGCATTTTTTTTAATTCTTCATTCCTCAATTAAATCGATTAATTTTGAACCAAACAGTTGTGTTTTTAATACAAAAATTTGATTTTTCCACCAAAAAGACACGTATTTTTTCACAAAATACATGAATTTTCAAGTAAAATGTTGAATTATTGAGCAAAAAATGCAAATTTTTAATAAAAAAATTTAATTTCTAACCAAAACGGATTAGCTTTCAACCAGAAAGAGGCATTTTCAGCCAAAAAGATGAAATTCGTACAAAAATAGATGTACTTTCAATCCAAAAAGATGATTGTTCAACAAAATAGTTGAATTTTCAACATGAAAAGAAGAATTTTGAACATAAAAGGTATTAAAATATTTAAAAAAATTATTTGAAATATAAAACAGTTGTTTATTTAAGAAGAACCAACAAAAACATATTTTCAGTGAAATACTTGAATCTTAGTTAAACACATTAATTTTTAACCAAATAGTTTAATTTTTACCCCAGAAAAAGAACTTTCTAGAAAACAAGACGAATTTTTAACAAAATACATGAATTTTCAAACAAATTGTTGAATTTTCGAGCCAAAAATACAAATTTTCTACAAACAAGTAGAATTTTCAAGGAAAAAGTTAATTTCCAACGGAAGCAGATTAATTTTTATCCAGACAGTGGCATTTTGAGCTAAAAATTTGGAATATATAGAGAAACAGATGAATTTTCAACAAAATAATTAAATTTTCAACCGAAAAAGATGAAAGCTTGAGGAAAAATTTAATAATGGACTAAATAGTAACATTTCAAATAAACACTAAAATTAACTTTTAAGGCTTTTTAAATATCACATTAGGGAACTGGAAATTTTGCTTGAAAATAAATTTAATTTCCTATTGTGAACTTTTTGATTACAAAATGTACACTTTCGAATTCGGATAACGCATAATTTTAATACAAAAAAAATTTCATGAACCTATTTTGAATTTTCCTTTTTTTGAATTTTTGTCACTATTTCCACTATTTTTGGTCTCGGAAGTGAAGTGGAAGTTTTGTAATTGAAGAAAAGAAAAAGCCTTTTTGCGAAATTCTGAAATTCATTCTGGAAAAATACGTGTATTTAACAATTAGATCTTAAGCTTTCTTTTAAAAGATATAACGCAAGAATTTTAAAAAAGGTAGTCGGGGACACGTTACCAGACGACATTTACTCATATTCAATAGAATGTATTTTGATACAGGAGTAAACTAAAAATAATTAGGACATGGGGTATTGTGGAAAAAATAGGCTTCATGAAGTAATTAAAAAAAATGTAATTTAAAAGAGTAATTAAAAAAATTATTCCTCTAAAACTAAAACAGACGTAATAATATTCTGGGGACATGATATTGTCAACTTTTTGATTTTCATTGTGAAGAATATTTTTTTATTGGCATTAAGATCGATAATATTTATTTGTTTCCTGTTCTACAATTAATTTTTAAAGAATATATCTATTTTTGAATAAAATAAAAATTAGATTTTGTAAGTTTCGTCCCGGACTGACTCACTGGACTCGTCAGTAAAGCTATGTGAATCAGTCCTACCTTCTACATTTTAATTGATTTAAATTTATTATAATGTACAGTTAAAAAAAAATGTGTTCATATGTTTGTAATTTGATAAATTTTGCAGTCAATAATACAATGCATTTAAGCCACAGATAGAGCTTGAAACTTAATACAATTGATGTGAATTTTGATTTTATTTTATTAGAATCACAACAAAATTTTTTAAATTGTTATTCCAGCCACAGATAGGGGCCAGAACTTAAATTAAGAGATAATCAATCACCAAGTTTAAGAAAAAATTATTATTATTTTAGTGAGTTGAATAGTAAACCAAGAAACGAAATTTTAAACTTATCCTCAGTAATTTTCATCCTTCTTCTCTTCCATCTATTATTCTTGTTACAACTGCCAGAATTGAGGCTTAGTTTGGACGTCGCTAAGTTATCACATGTAATATAACAACACCGACACAAATTAAAAAACTTTTTTAATTTCTAATAATTTTCTTAAAAACAGATTTGAAACTTAAAGAATAGAAAAATTTCCCATATATATGCACGCATCGATTTGTCTCAATCATAAGCAGCTTTTTACATGTCCGAAGTACAGTGATACGTTTTTAAACATAAAAACTTTGAGTGATGCAAAATATTGTTCAGTGGACCTGACACGTTCTGAGAATGTGACTTAACTACCAATTATAGTATTTTACATATTTTATATCTATTCGATAATTCCTTTGATGCGATGCTTAACACATTTTTTAATACATTTTAAGTAAATTATCTTCTTTATAAAAATTGCTACCTTTCTTCCTTTTCGTTGGTGGTTACAGAGCCTTTCTCCAATCAATATTACGGTAGCATCATCAATCACGCGCGTGTATTTATTTGATTTAAAGGTCAAAATAATTTTTATTACAAAATAAAAATTTTTAATATCTATTCATTCGTTAAAACTTTTTGAACGCCTGAATTCAAAGTTAAATTGGATTCTGAGATTTGTGAACAAGGATTTAAGTCTTATGGGCTTATTTCCAAAGTTAAATAAATATAGTTTTTCTATGATTTCAAAGAAAAGGAATATAGAAAATTAAAAATAAAATTTGTCTTACAATATTTCAAACAAATATTAGCAACAATTTGAGTCAGTTTAAAAAATATTTCGGACATTCTGAAATTTTTCGAAGTTTGAAAATATTTGTAATCTCTTTAAAAAGTATGAAATTTCCAAATATATTTTAAAATAACTCGAATTATTTCTAAAAGTTTGAATAATCTTTCAGAATTGAAAACACTGCCTTACAATTTGCCAACACATGGGAATTCCTGAATCTAAACAATTAAAAAATTGTCAAATAATGAAATAATGAGTAAAATCAAATCTTTTATTTGATAATCTTTGAATTGTCGGAAAAATTATAATATCGGGAATTTTCCATTTAGAATAACCTAGGAATCTTAAGAAAATTGGTTTATTATCTTGAAACCTGTCAAAATCCTCAAAGAAATTCAACATTGTATTTCCAGATCTTCAAAAATCTACATTTTGTTTTCAATTTTTTTGAATTCCTTTAAATTTTTAATTATTTCTTCTTAACAATTTTGAAAATCCTCTACAATGTTTTGAAATATTTTAAATATTGTTCTCAAGTAATTTTTTGTTTATCCTCTTGTAACCTCTCAAAATTCTTAAAAAACTTTTAATTTTTTTATTCGAAATCAGCGGAAATCTATGCAAAATTGAAAAAATTGTCTGAGAATCATTGAGATTCTTTTTTTCTTTTTCCATTTTTTCGAATCTTTTGAAATGTTTGGAAATCTTTTTACATATTCTATTAAAATTAATTTTCCTAAATAAAAAAATCATATACATTTTTCCCAGGTTTCTTATCATTTTCTTAATATTTTGAGACCTGCCAAAATACTTACGGATTCAAAATTTTCAGAATATTTCAAAAGCTTCTCTTAAAATTAATTGTTCAAAAAAAAAAAAACATTTAAAAGTTCCCGAGTAATCTTCCAGATTTTTTTATTATTTTTAAACTTTTCAAAATCCTTAAAAAGCATATAAATTTTTTTTTTGAAATCTTCAACAATCTAGACTTTATTTTAAGATTTTTGAAATAGTTTCAAAGTTTTAATTATTTTTGATTTTTTTGTTGTTAAATTTCTGGACATCCTTTGAAATGAATCGAAATTTTCTGTCTTCTTTTTTTAATCGTGCAAAATTAAGAAAAAAATACTTAAAATCTTCCAAATTTTTTTCAGTCAATTTTGAAATCCTCATCAATTTTCTTTTTCCAAAATGAAAATTCATTGAACATTTTCCAAGGTACTTCTAAATATTATATTCTTTCGAATAGGTACGAATTTTTTCTACAATTTTCTAATCTTGCTTGCTTGGGAAATTTTTCTTTTGAAATTTCTACATTCTGTTCCGAAATGTTAGAAAATCATTCTAATTGTCTTGAAATCTTTTTCACTTTTCTCCTCTAATACATTTTTAAAATAAAAAATCATTTGAAATTTCCTTGGCCAGCTTAAGAAAATTTTTTTATTCTCTTGAAGCACTAGCAAAATTCTTGAAAAGCTGCTTTTGTTCAAAATCTTCGAAAATCTACATTTTGCTTTTGATTTTTTGAAATGTCGGCATGGAATCTTGTTACAACAAATTTTCAATGGAATGACTGAAAAATCCCGAAAAATAAAATTTCCGACACTGTAAATTTCCCGAATTTGAAAATTCCCGAATAATAAATTTTCCGAATTTGAAAATTTTTGAATAATAAAATAGTTTAGGGGAGGGTGGTCTTAAGTCGTCAGAGTAATAGTTTTCGTCAAAAACAGAGGATAAACCGGGTTTAATGGCGCTTTAATGTATTTGGTTAGATACCACAATCCTTCATCTACAATTCTATGTCGTTGGAAGCAGTGTGGATTTTTGCGGTCGCAATGCAGTGCAAAGTAAAGAAGTCGATTTTTGCTATTTCTCAAAATGGTTGTCCTAAGCCGGCACCCCCGACCGGAGTTGTTACATAATTTTTTTCTGCTCAAATGCAAGAAAAAGGGAAGGTTATGTAAGTTTTAGGAGAAAGTGGACAAGTTTGAACTATTTACAAAGAAAAAACATATAGAGAATAGAATTAGCGAAAATTCAATTAGAAAACACAAAATAAAAGGACACCTACCAGAGACAAGCAACATGCAGTCAAAACACAACCAAACAAAAGAAACAATAACAAGAGACGAGTAACATGGAATTGGAACACAGCGAACTAAAATAACACACAAATAACAAAAGCAACAAAAAAAGGTGCCGACTCAGGATCACCTGTCTGGTGCCGTCTCAGGACCGCTGCGAATGTTTACACATTTCATACTATTACGCACACGAAACAAATCCTAATGAAAAATCGACTTTCTCAGGCGAAAGCACACAGAAAACGGAAACCAACGAACGTTATTGATTAAAATTTTCAAAATATTCAATCACCTATAGCTGTTTCATATGAATAGAAGAAAATGGAATTCCGTTTAAACGTAAAATGTATACCCCGTTGACGATGTCAATCGAAAACTGAAGTAATAATTGTCAGCGTTATTTACGTACATGTCTACCAAACTTTCATACGACAAAATGTTTAAGCCGATATGTTCCCCCATCTCTGAGAAACGCGAGAGTGCCGACTTAAACCACAATGCCGACTTAGGACTACTCTCCCCTAAAATATTACCGAATTTGAAAGTTCCCGGCAGAAAATTGCCGAATCATGAAATATCCGAACTAGAAAATTCCCGAATTATAAAATTCAATCATTGTTGTTTTAAATTCAAGCAATAATTGATGTTTTATAATTCAGCAATTTTCTGTCGTGATTTTTACAATTCAGTAATATTATGATCTATTCGGGAATTTTATTATCCGGGAACTTCCCAATTTGAGAGTTTTATCATTCGGGAATTTTCCAATTCTGAAATTTTATTATTTGGGAATTTTCCAATTCGGGAATTTTATTTGTCAGGATTTTTCAGTCATCCCTTTTTGAGAAAAGGAAGGATAACATTATATTGAATAAATTATGTTTGAATTATGGATTATTTGAAATTCTTATTTTAGAAGTTTGAACTGCTAAAAGTTGAGTTTGTCTATTAACTGGAGGAAAATGTATAGACAGAATTTCATCGTGTTAGCTTAAGTGAATAATGCAATGATTTACTAACTACGTTATCGGTTACAAAGAAGCATTGGTATTATCAACCCTTTTTATGATTGCTTGACGTGTAAATTAAAAGTATTTTTAACATACCCCTCTCCATCGTGACGATTTCTCAAATATAAATGTAAATTAATATAACTGTAAATCGAACAATGAATAATGGGTTATAACTATTCAATACTAGTACGAGAATTTTTATTATATTTTATTGTATATTTTTATTTCGAAATTCATCTTCCTTGGTCAAAAATTCAATCAGGTTGGAAATTTAATTATTTAGTTTGCAAATACAATTATTTGGTTGGAAAGTAATTTTTTCTAGTCAAAAATTCAACTACATGGTTGGAAGTTGAACTACTTTGTTAGAAAATTCTTCTTTTTAATCAAAGATTCATCTATTTGTTTGAAAAACTAACTATTTTGATTAATATTTGTTCTATTTTTGGTTGGCAAACAATTTTTTAAACTGAAAATTGAAATATTTCATTTTTGGTGGAAAATTCATCTGTTTTACTTGAGGATTCAAGTATTTGTTAAGAGTAGAAAATTCATTTTTTTTGTAGAAAATTAATGTTTTTTTTTTTAAAGTCCACTTTTTGGTGAAAATACCAACTCTTTGGTTGAATGTTCAACACATTTCCTGAAAATTCATTTTTTTGTTTGTTGAAGATTCATCATTTTAGTTGAAAATTGATTTCTGTGGTTGAAAATTTAACTATATTGCTAAGAAATTCACTTTTTTTTCTGTTCAGAATAATTTTAATCGCTGGAAATGTAACTATTCTATTCTTGGTTAAAAATAAATTGATCTTTTCTGAGTGAAAATTCAAGTATTTTGTTGAAAATTCATCCTTTATGGTAGAAAATCATTCTTCTTGTTTGAAAATTCGATCTCTTTGGTTAAAAATGCAACTGCTCGGTTGAAAATTCAACTTTTTTGTTGAAAATTAATCTCTTTTAACTGAATTTGACTGTTTTGTATTTATTGTTGAGAAAAATATATATTTTTAAAACATTGTCTGTTACATGTTTCGTTAAGAATTAATTTTTTGGTTGAAAGTTGAACTACTTTGTAAAAAAATAATTTTTTTGAAAATTTAACATTTTAGTTAAAAATTCAACTTTCTGGTCTTCAATCAGCTTTTGTTTATGAAAATTCAACTGTTTTATAGAAAATACGTCTTTTCGGCTTGATAATTCAACAATTTGGTAAAAAGGTAAACTATTTGGTTTAAGATGAACGTTTTTGTAGAAAATTTATATTTTTTGTTGAAAATTTAACTATGGTGGTAGAAAATTGAACGTAAAATTAATTTTTAAAAATAAATTATTAGTTATTCCATTTCTGGTTGAAAATGTTTTCTTTATAAGTTGAAAATTCCACTTTTTTTAAAAAATTTGACTTTTGTTTAATTCAACCGATCGAAAATTCGTTTATTTTTGGTTGGAAATTAGTCTTTTGAACTGAAAATTTGACAATTCTATTTTTGGTTGAAAATGTATTTTTTTTTAATGAAAATTAAACTATTTCGTTTAAAATTCGTCTTTCTTGATTAGAAATTAGGTTTATTGTTTGAAATTCTTTTTTTTTAATTTAAAGGTTAAACTGTTCTCTGAAACTTTCGTCTTTTCAGCTTGAAAACTTAATTACTTTGTTGAAAATTTATCTATTTGGGTGGAAAATTAATCTACGTTAAAAATTCATCTATTTGGTTGAGGATTCAACTATTTAATTAAAAATTCGTATTTTTTCGTTGAATTCAACTGATTGATAATTCTTTTCTGTTGTTCAAAAGTAGCTTTTTCAACTGAAAATTTAACAATTTCATTTTTGGTTCTAAAGTCTCTTTTTTAGTTTAAAATTCAATTACTTGGTTGAAAATTCACATATTTGATTAGAAATTCGTGTTTTGATAGAAAATTCATATTCTTGGTAGAAAATTTTTCTTTGTAGGTTAAAAATTCAGCTATTTGGTCAAAAATTCAAATATTTTGTTGAAAGCCTTATTATTTCAATGAAAATTGAACTATTTATTTAAGTAATCTTTCTTGTTCAAGTCTTTCTTGTAGTTTGTTGAAAATTCGTCTATTGTGGTCAAAATTTAATCTTACTTGTTGAAAATTCATCATTTTGTTTGAAGATTGAACTATTTTGTTAAAAATTCCTGATTTTTAGTTGAATTCAACTGGTTTGAAAATTCAATTTTTTGTGGAAAATTACGTTTTTGAACTGAAAATTTAACGATTCCATTTTTGGTTGAATATTTATATTTTTTAGTTGAAAATTCATCTTTCATGATTGAAAATTAACTTAAGAAATGGTTTCAATTTTAGAGTTGTGAATTTTCATATTGAACCCTAATTTTGTCATTTTCCCTGTCATATGTTTTAGTTTTGCATTTGAAATTAAAATCATCGAGTTTCGAGAAAGTATTATTAACAGTTAAAAAATTTTTCATTATTTTCAAACGATTTAAAAGGGCTTAACTAAAAAAAAAGTTTAATATTACAATTCTTGGTGACCAAAATTTTTTCCAGTCCTAAATATAGTTCAGGTTCATTTAATTTTTAACGTTTCGTAGATGCAATTTTCAATATTTAATGTTTCCTCTTTGGAATCACATTATATTAAAAATTTTTTTCAGATTAATCAAATTACAAAGCGTTGTAATTGAAAGTGTGTCTATTTTGAACACTGAAAATGATAGTGAATTTAGTTTTTGATCGTAGGAAAATTTGTCTAATCAATTTTAATGGTAAATTATAATTTTTTTCTGCGGTGGAAAAAAATCCAGAATTTCAGAAGCTTCGCCCTGGAAACATTCAATTTATATTTCAATTTTCGAATTTAAAATTCTTATCACTTCTAATTGAAATTTATTTGAATTTGTATGTTTGAAAATTTTAATTATATAATTTTGAAAGCTCTTAATTATAAATAATACAATTTCAATTCCTTCAATAATTTTCACTCATCCAGGTTTTAAAATTCTGATTTCAAAATATTCAATTTTGAATGCTTTGAACTATCAATGATATAATATCCACTCTTTTCTAATGAAATTGTCCAATTTCCCACAATTTCAGTCTAAAATTTATTACTTTTGAGAGCTTCTGATTAGAAATTTGTTAATTTAAAATTATATAATTTTCAATGCTTTTATATAGAAATAATACAAGTTCGTTTTCTTTTTATTCCATTCGAAAAAATATCGAAGTTTTTAAAATTTTACCCCCTATATAAAATTGTTTGATCTTGAACGTTTTTAATTCAAAATTGTTCAATATATTTTTCTTTAAACTTCAAACGCTTGCAGTTCAAAATGATTAAGCATTGCTTCAAAATTTTCTCTAACCTTATATTTAAAACTTTGTTTAATAATGGATTTTTTCATTGTTAACATTTTTGATGTTAGGAAAGAAAAATCTAGAAACATGAAATCAAGCATCAGGTGCGTGTATTTACTGCTAGTAGAGTAATGAGAAAAAATCTAATTAGTTTTAAAGTAATTTTGCACCTATAGCAATTTTTCCCACTAAATTTATCTTGCGAAGGTGTTTAAAAATAATTAAAACGCGATGAAATTAGGAGAATATCTTCTGTAGCGGAATATTCAAAATCTATATTTATTGGCATTTTTATGTTAATAAATTGTGTAAATTTATTATTATTATGTTTAAATCGACGCGATGAACGATTGCTTTTTGTAATTTTCAAATGGAATGTCACAGGAAAAATAAAATAGTTGTAAATATGGATAATAAATTTTCAGATGACACGATATAAGCAGACTGAATTTGAAGATGAAGACAGTAGTAGCATTGGATCCATCGCGCTAAACAGCGAAAGAATAAGCACGTCCGCGACTCATATAAGATATCATACTGTAAGTACCAAAGATCTTGTTAATTAATCGAGACATCAACAATTTATATATTTTGTCGCCCTAGAGTTATTCTACGCCATGTCCACTTTTTGAAAAATTGGACCGAATATTATTTTCAGGCTTAATGAGTATTAGAATTTGTTTTTAAATAATTTTTTCCCTGAAATTCACTCGTGAAGCTGTTGCAATTAATAATTAAAATAGTGCCGTTAATTAAAAGTTAGAATTATATCGCGTCCTGTCCTTTTTTGATTGTTTTAAGTTAAAAAATGAGTAAAAGTAGGGACCGTGCTCCTACTAATAATGGTTTTGTAGCCTATTAAGACTCCTCCCCCCCACTTTCGCCTCCCTTCCCCCTCTTATGACTTCCCCAGCTAATACTACTCTTCTTCCACTTCCCTTCTCTAGCCATCACTTTCCCTCTCCTACTTACCCACATTACCCTGCTAGCCCCTCCTTTACTTCCCTCAATACCCTTCCTCACTTCTAATCACTTCCCCTCATTTTCTCCTCATTCTTCTACTTACCCTCCCCTCATTCTCCCTTATTTTCCCCTAACGTTACTTTCCCTCACTTCACCTACTTCCTCTCCCCTCATTTCCACTCACTTTTCCTACTTCCTGTTTCCTCTCTTCACCTTTTGATACCCCTCCCTTCCCCAACTTCTTACTCTACTTTCCCTCTTCCTATTTCCTTAGCTAACACTTGACGTCCCCTACTACCCTTCCGCAGCCATCACTTTTACTCCCCTATTCACCCGCAATACCCTACTAGCTCTCTCTTAACTTTTCTTACTTTTCTCACTTTTCTAAATTCTCTCACTTCTCTTACTTCTCTCACTATACTTTACTTCTTCACTCCACTCGCCTGACTTACCCTTGACTTCCTCTTCTCATCATTCCCAATTTTTCCGTTAATTCCTCTACTTTTCCCTCCACTTACTTTTCCATCTACTGATTTTCCCCAATTCTTCTTTGGTCATTTCCCCTTATTTTCTCTCACTTCAACTACTATCCCTTCCCTCATTTCCTCTCACTTCCGCTACTTCATCCCTCCTCATTTGTTGTACTTTTACCTCCACTTATTTCCGCTATTTCCCCTTGCATATTACTCCTCATTACCCCTTACATCCCTTACTCTTCCTACTTTCCCTTCAAGAATTTTCCTTCACTTTCCCTACTTTTCTTCCCTTCATTTCCCTTTTCTTGACCTTATTTTCCCTCACTTCACCCACTTCCCCTCCCCTATATTTTGCTTTTCCCCTGCTTACCCTTTTCTCACATTACTTTTCAGTACCCTTTCCTTCCTATTCTTCTTCATACCATTTTTCTTCTCCTAACTTTCCAAGCCAACACTCCCCTTTTCTCAACTTCCCTTTCTCATCCATCACTTTTCCTCCCCTACTTACCCGCACTACCCTACACGCCTTTCCTTCACTTCTTTAGAACCCTTTCTCACTTCCTTATTTTCACTCTATTTTCCTACTTCCCCTTCTCCTTCTCTCATTCCCCCTTAATTTCTCTTATTGTCCTTTACGTAATTATCCTCATGTCACCTACTTTCCTTCCTCTATTTGCGACTCGCCAGACTTACCCCCGTTTCTCTCACTTCACCCTCCTCTTCTTACTTTCCCAGCTGACACTCTGCTTTCTCAGCTATCACTTTCCCTTCCCTATTTACTTGCATCACCTTACTAGCCCTTCCTTCAATTCCCACACTATACTCCCCTACTTCTCTTTGCTTCCCTTACATCCCCTCTTTTTCCCTCACTTCCTCTCCTTATCCTTCTCCAATTTCCCCTCAATTCCTTTACTTTTCTCTCCACTCATTTCCCTCACTTTATGCATTTCCCCTACCCTCACTTTCCCTACCCTCACTTCCCCTACCCTCATTTCCGCTCATTTCAGCTCATTTCAGCTCATTTCCACTCACAAATATAACGAACAAAGTGGCAATTTTTACATTATTTTTTAAAAATTTTTCGTGAACAATCGAAATAAACTAGAGATCAACCAAAGTAGGTGACAAAGCGTTCTATACAATTCATTAATTCATGAAATAATTAAATCGATTTTTGTAAACAAATTGCGTAAACAATGTTTGGTGATTGTAGGATTCAAAAATTTTTTTCATCACCAAAATTTGTTTTGTATTCCACTGTTAGTGAAGCAGAACAAAAAATATTGTATTCAATCGATATTTGTTAATTTTACAAACAAATTATTTGAACAAATGTAAAATTTAGGTACTAAAGGCAAGACATGAGTCGTAGTTTTTATCAAAATGATTTGCAATTGTACTCACGGCGATGATAATGCTGATAATTTAGTTAATTTTATTGTTCTGTAATATTTAACAACGTTGTAAACAAATTATATAAATTATTGCACTATTCGACCACTTCTTCGCAGAAATACATTTTACGTCCACCAAAATGACTTTAAATTTATTGAATAGTGACGGATAATCAAGAAACATTCTCCTTAAAACGTATTTGTTATTGTTATAAACACATTATATAAACAAAGGCACTATTCGGCCATTTACTTATATAAATACATTCTGCTTTTATGTAAAAAAATGGCTGCAAAGTACATTTGTTTATATGATTTTGTTCATAAAATTCACAAATATGCTGGAAAGGCAAAGTTTTCTGATGAAACATCATTATTAAATCAATCTAAATTCGTTCTATTGAAAGCAGAATATATTTCTGTAATTAAATGGCCAAATAGGGCATCCGATTATATAATTTTGTTCATAAAATTAACAAATATATTAGAAGGGAAAAGTTTTCTAATGGAACATGAATATTAACTCTTTACTACAAATCTTTATAAATTTTCAATAACTATTGATGATTCAAATAATTTAAATAAAGTTTTTGCTATAATTATTTACAAAATAACAAGAATTATTAATTATTCAGACAATTTTCATGAATAAATTCAGAGCTCGGCTGTTTTTCCACAAATAGGCTCAATTTCTTCACGGCTTCAACTAAGAATGTCTTTATGATAACTCTTTGCTACGTTAATTGTCAAATGAATAACAACAATAATTATTATTATTTAAAAAATTTTCATAGAAAATTCAGAAATTAGTGAATAACAGCGTTTACAATTGTATAGTTTCGAATTAAAAGTGTTCGAAATGGAAACATTTAAAATTTTTAATTGTTCAAACATGAACAATTTTTTTCGAATCAAAGAATCACGAAATTGAATGATTTTAGACTAAAATTTCGAAAATAGGATAACATTGAATAATTTCTTATTAGAATTGTAAACATTGGATCATTTGAAATTCAAAAAAATTGATATTGTATTGTTTCTAAGTAAAAGCGGTTCAAAACTTAATAATAAAAAATTAAAAACTGTTAAATCTAAATAATTTTCAATTCGAAGCGATTAGAATTTGACAATTTGAATTGAAAACTAAATTCAACGTTGAAACATTGAAGATTCAACCATCAAGATAAAAATTCAGAACTCCAAAATTATAACCTTTCAAAATTAAAGAAGTTATTCAATTCCTGAGGTATCAATTACATACAGTTTAACTTTCATATATCTAGATTTTAAACTAGACAACTTCCAACTTTTGATTTGAAATCGGGTAATTTTTAACACTTTATTTAGAATTATTCATTCTGAAATCTTTTAAACATTTTAAAATTGAAAATTTCAATTTTCAATTCTTGGTTCCACAATCTTCACATTCATAAGGCTTGAATTTGAGAAATTATTTACTTAGTTTTTCCTTTTTTCAAGTTTAATCTAAAGGCATTTATTTCGAGAATTTAAATCACTGTATCTAGCAAGTTCTTCAATTTGATATTCCAAAATTCCGAAGGCTTCAAGGCTTTTAATATGAAACTTTGCAATTTTGGAAGATTCAGTTGTGAAATTGTACGGACAATAATTTTTTAATTTCCAATTGCTGTAAAACGGAAAAATTTTAAAATTGTGAACGTTATATTTTTTTAAACTCCGCAGAATATTAATAAAAAAGTTTAGATTATTCGATTTTGAACTAAATAGAAAGAAAAGTATTCCAGATGGACATAAAACAATGCTCTAATTTTATTATATTTTTTATGTTTAATGACAATATTTTGATATGAACCAGTGAAAATATTTTGTATTCGTGGATTTCCGCACCTTTAGTTCTTATATAACATTTATTTTTCCTAATTAAACAAAATTTCTCGATTATCCTAATAAAACTTACTGTCGTCATATTTTCACATTATAAGTTATTTGTAGAAACTAATTTCAATAAACAATCGAATAATTATTTTTATTGAGATTATATGTTTATAAATATTTTTATTTCGCGAAACATTACAATAAAAATAAAATATTACTTTAAAATAATTTAAAATGATTTCTCAGTTCAAAAATAAAGGGAATATAAATTATTTACCGCTTTGCAACTATGTAACTTAAACTTTTTGATATTCACCCTCATATTTGTCATCACTTTTTCGATTAATTGTTATTTAGAGAGATTAATCTGATTTGAATTTTATTTCACCCTAATTCTACTTCATATTATTGTTTAGAATTGACTCTGCTTCTAACTTAAAATTTTGAAAATAAGTTAAAATTTAGATATCGATATTATGCTTATTTATTAGTATTTCTACGTGAAAATTGACCGGCTAATCCCCAGGAATCGATCGTAAATATCGTATTTGAAAAATTGCCTGGAACAAGTTTCATGTGGTAATATAAGAAGATGAATGGAAAATAATAAATTTCATAAACTGATTTTACACAGTCAGGTATTATGCAGGGAACGACATTATGGCGAGCAAGAACGACACTGGAGAGATTTCTATTTATTATTGTTTCCGGTTTGCTGTTAATGGTTATAATCCTTTCCATTGTAATTAGTAGTAAAAGTTCTTGGGTCGAACCAAGGATTCTTCACATTGCTTCAACCGAGGGTAAATAAATTTATTATCTTACAGTTTATAACTACACTCAATTCCCGATATAAGCCTGTTTCCGGGCACAGCTTCCCTTGACCTTGATCCTAAATCGGGGGAATCCAAGCGTAACCATTTCTGTTGGATTCGGACGCATGGCGCAACCTAATGCAACCAGCGCTCTTTCGATCCCGTGGCTCCTATCATCACGAAACTGTGGAGGCCATAAGTTCTAGGAACGCCGTGAACCGGGGGGTCTTATATCGGAAGTTGAGTGTATTATGAATTTAATTCAATTCTTTGAAGTTCTGATTAAAATTATATTACTACGAATTATTTCATATAATGAATTATATTTTAGATGGGTCGCATTGTATTACTCAACATTGTGTCACAGTGGCAGCCTCCATAATTAATAGTATAGACGATTCTGTTCATCCTTGTGACGATTTTTATGATTATGCATGTGGGGGTTGGGTGAAAAAAAATCCCATACCAGATGGAAAAAGTATGTGGGGTACTTTTGGAAAATTGGAACAGGATAATCAGTTAGTGGTGAAAAATGTACTTGGTAAGATTTACTTCTCAAATTGTTATAAACTACTCAGAACTTATTATAATCAAATCTATTTGCTCGAAAACGGTTTTAAGCACGTCAGTAAATTTTTCAATAGGATACCCCTAGGAGTTTTTTAATCATCCCGGAAAAATAATCATTTAAACAAGCACGATGTTATTAATAATTTTCTACATTTTCAATTGTTTATCGGCCAAGAATGTAAACTAACATTATGCTGCAATAAAAAAACATCATTCAACAATTATTCAGTTAAGCATTGTTTTCACCCCAAAGAAGCATATGCATATAGATTTGAATTTTTTGACATTTATTTAAAAGAAACCAAGAAAAAAAATGTTATACAATTATAATGTTCATAATACCGGCAAACCTTTTTCAAACTTTATTCCAAAGATTTCAAGGGAATTCAAAACAGGTTGGAAGATTTTAAAAGATTCTAGGAGATTCCAAAGGATTTTTGTAGATTTCAATTAAATTTCGAGCGATTTAAAAGAGATGAAGTAAATTCACCAATTCTTGCTGTGTGAAGTTCATTTGTGCATAACCGCTTTGTTTTGTGTAGTTAAAATTTTTCTTTCTATTTTTTTCTATTTTCAACAGTTGAAAATTCAAGAAAAAAGTGAATGTTGTATTGAAATCAAGTATTAAAAATGTTATAGTTACATAATTTCGTATGATGATTTAATAAAGAGACATTTCAGTCCATAAACATTTGTTTGAAAAAAATCAAATTTTTCAAAAACCTTCGCCTTTGGCTAATAATGTTTTGATAAATTAATAGTCATCCCATGGATTCTCATTAGGAAATTTATGCGATTTGAGAAAAAATTCCAACTCTGATCACCTCCTTGTGAGACAAAAACATTAAAATAATAATTATAATAATCAGCAATTATTGATTTAACATTTCCTTCATTTCGGAAATAAACTCAGAAACAACTCATTTCCACACACATTGAAAACTTATAAATTATCGAATTCTAATTTTAAAAATTATTTTTAACAGAGCGACAGTTGAATGAAATGAAATCCGAAGCTGAAAAGAAGGCAAAGTTGTATTATTTGTCATGTATGGATGGAAATGAGACGATAGAAGCTTTGGGGGCGAAGCCAATGTTGGATTTATTGGACGATGTTGGAGGTTGGAACATTACAGGGAAATTCAATATTAGCAGTTGGTCTTTGCAGAAGAGCATGCATGTATTGCAAAATGTGTACAACATGGGAGGGCTCTTCTCTTGGGCAGTTAATGAAGATGACAGAAACAGTAGCAGGCATATCATACAAGTGAGTATGATACAGCCATTATCATAGTATCATATGTATATTATCATTCCTTCGATTAATTTTATCCTTATAAATAATTTCCCTAATTATTCCATCAACAAACAAATAATAAACTCCATATACTTTTATAATATATATTTTTCCCGAATTCAGAACATTAAGTTCAGTTATTTTTCACTTTTCCTTTAAATAGGAAATTATTTCGAAAATTATCTCAGTAAATTACAAATATCAAAGTGCACTTTATTAAAGTTTTAAAATTTTAGACGACTTCGTTTAAAAAAAAATAAATAAAAGAGTCTGCAAAATATCCTGCAATGCACCTGTCCAGCCTGTAAATAAAAAAATTAGTCAAAGAAGGCGCCGCGCCTCTACGAAAAAAATTTCGTAGCCTATAAAGAAGTGAAATAAGTTGTTCAAACCTCCCCCTCCCTTACTTAACTTCCCATACTCACCTTACTTACCCACCTATCACTTCACTCTGCACACCTCTTTCCTCAACTTCTTCCTCCTCCACTTTCCCCTCTCCAAGCTTCTCCAGAATACTGCCCGTCCTCTACTTCCCTTTCCCGGTCTTCACACCTCATCCTCTACTCACTCTCATTTTTAACCATTTCTCCTACTTTCACTCACTTCCCCTACTTGCACTTCCACTCACTTCCTCTACTTCCTGTCCCTACTCTTTTCTTACATCTTCTATTGTCCTTTCCTTTATTTCCCCTTACTTCACATACTTTCCCCCACATTAATCCTATTTCCGTCTCTCATACCCCCCCTCCTAATTTCACCTACTTCACCTACTTCTCCCTTCCTCATTGCCTCTTACTGCCCCTACTTCTCATCCCCTGATTTCCCCCGATTCTGCCTTCTTTCTCCTGACTTCTACTACGCCCCCTCCCATCACTTCTGCTGCGTTCCCTTCTCTCATTTTTCCACGAAAACTATTCAAAATAAGAATTTGAATGTTTCAAATTTGTGTTTCTCGCAAAAAATCCTATCGAAATCTATATTACGAAATTATGTAAATTAAAATATGAAAGTAACTTTTGTCATCCTGAGCAGTTGCTCAAAAATTTTAAGCAATCGCTCAAATATTGCTTAGGAGACCTGAAACCCATAGAATGCAACTATCAATATTTTTTTCTTTTATTGCAGATCGATCAAGGAGGTTTGACGTTACCAACAATAGACAATTATTTGAATAAGACGGAGCATGAGAAAGTTTTAGTAGCCTATCTGGACTACATGACGAGGGTAATCATTATTTTTATTGAACATAAAAAATATGATTCGAAATCCATCAATTTATCTGCATATGGTAAATTTTCTTTTTCAGATTGGAGTGCTTTTAGGGGGCGAAGAAAATTCCACGAGAAGGCAAATGCAGGATGTAATTAGTTTTGAGACAAGAATTGCTGAGATAACTACTCCTCAAGAGGATAGAAGGGATGATGAGAAATTGTATAATCTTATGAAGATCAGCGACCTCCAAAAAATGGCACCGTTTGTAAGTGTTTATGACAAATAACCTTATTTTCACATTCATGCAACAATTGTATAATATCTATAACAATTGTGTAACATTTATTTATTTATTAGGTTTTCATAGCTCCGGGCTGAAACCCTTATCGTTTTGGTCGGGTGTCTGTTCATACATTTGTCCGTCGTCTTTTTTCCAAGGTGGGGAAGTAAGGGGAAATTGAGGAAAATGGTGGAAGGGTAGTAGGAGAAGTAGGGGTAATCAGGGGAATGACAGAAAGGGTAAATGGGAAGAAGGGAAAATGAGGGGTAAGTCAAAAGGAAAATTGAGGGAAGGGGTAGTAGGGGAAGTGAGTGGACGGGAAGTAGGGAGGTGAGCAGAAATGAGGTTAGGGGAAGCAAGTAAAGCGAGGAGGAATGAGGGGAGGGCAGGTAGGTGAAGTGAGAGGAAGTTTGGAAAGGTTATGTATTTAAAGTAGAGAAAATGTGAGTGGAGAAGTATTGGAAATGAAGGGGGTAGGGAATATGGGGGGATGAGAGGATGAGAGGAGGGGAAGTGAGGAGAAATTGAGATGGAGAAGTAGTGGGAGAAGCGTAAGTGAGAAGTAGGGGTAATGATGAAAAATGAGGCTGAGTAGGGGAAGGGAAGTGATAGCTGATGAAGCGTGGAGAGGGGGTAGAGGAGGAAGAAGTTGTGGAAGGGGGAGGCTAAGAATGAATCGAGAAGGAAGTAGGGGAATGTACTGAAAGCAGGAGAGGCAAAGTGTAGGCTGGGAGGTTTGAAAATTCATTTACCTGATAGTAACATAACTGTTAGGTGTTGGTTATATAATAGTTATGTATTAGTTCATTTATATAATTTTTACTATAAATACAGTGGATGAATCGCAATCCGGAACATTTAAAAAAATCACAATTATCCACTTTCCCTTATCCAACGCAGTTTTCTTCCAGACTTTTTTCCTTTTTAAATTACCAAACTTATAGCAATTTCTAAGAAAATTTTTTGTCATTATTTCAGATGTCCTGGGTGGATTATTTTAAAAACGCGACACTCCTCGTGGGAAAAAAGATCAACAGCAAGACTAACATAGTGAATTATGCACCCGAGTATTTCACCAAATTGAACAAGCTGGTGCAAGAGTACAACAAAACGACTGAAGGAAAAGTGTACGTGAATTACACGTGATCTCGAGGCGTATGTGTGTGTATGCTCTTGCAAGAAAAAGTTTAGGGATTAAAATGATAAATAATCTTGGGGCCGTTTAAAAAGTGCGTCACGCTATTTTGAAAACATTTTTCACCCCTCCCTTTCTTCGTCACAAATCATTACACAAAGCTTCAGCCCCTCAGAGTGACGTCACAAATTCCTCCACCCCCTCCCATGTTTAAAGTCAAAATTTTTTCTTCGATTTCATTTGATAATTGCCTAAAATAAAAACCTAAGCATGAAAACATAACATTTTGACAGGCTTCACAGTCCAAATTTCTCTCAAAATAGGGGAAATAGAAGGATCTTTAGAAAATAGGGGAATAAATTCTTCTAAATAATATTATTGTATGGGTACCATAATAAATTTAATATGAAGTCAAATGATTTAGAAAACAGGTGACTTTTAAAACTGAAAAGATAAATTTGCATTCCAAATCAATGAATTTTCAACAAAATGCTCGAATTTTTAAACAAAAAAGATTAAACTGCAACCAAAAAGAGATGCACCTTAACGACCTAGTTGAATTGAAAAATATTTCAAATTGAAAAAGGTTTTTTTTTTAATGAATGTTTAATGAGGTAGTTCATTTTTCACCTAAAAGTATTAATTCTCAACAACAAAATTATTGGTTGAATTTTCTACTGAAAACTATCAATTTTTAGCCAAAAATAGAATAGTTAAATTATCAGTGAAAAAATGAATTTTGAGAAAAAAATTCAACCAAATAGTTCAATCTTCAACGAATAAAACGTATGTTTGAGAAAGTGGTACACTTTTCAGCCAAGTAGTTGAATTCTTAAGAAAAAAAGATGAATTCTCAATGAAAAATTTCATAGTTGAATTTTCGAATAAAAACGATAATTTCTTAACTAATAATGGAATGATTCAATTTTCAGTTCGAGAAACTGACTTTTAACAAAAAAGAACGCATTTTTAATAAAATAGTTACAATTTTATACTAAAGAGATAGATCTTCAGCTATTAAAATGAATTTTTAACAAATTAGTTATCTATCAACAAATTGTTGAACTTTCAACCAAGAAGACCAATTTTTGCCAAAAAGATGAATTTTCAACAATTTCATAAATTTTCAAATTTATTGTTGGATTTTCAACTAAAAACGATCAATTTCCAACTAGTAGTAAAATAGTTCAATTTTCATTGAAAAAATTAATTTTCAACCAAAAAAGAACAAATTAAAAAAAAAGTTTAATGTTTAACCGAAAAAATTAATGTTTAACGAAGTAGTTGAATTTTTACACAAAAATGATGACTTCTCAATAAAAATATATAATATTTGAATTTTAAACTAAAAATGATCAATTTCCAACCAAAAACATAATAGTTAGATTACCGTTTTAAAAAATTCAATTTTGAAGCAAAAACTAACGCATTTTTAACAAAATAGTTCAATTCTCAATGAATAAAATAAATATTTGATAGAGTAGTTCAACTTTCAGCCAAGTAGTTGAATTTTCAAAAAAGAAATTGAATTCTTAATATCAAAATTAATAGTCGAATTTTTTACTATAAACGATTAATTTTCAGTCAAAACTGGAAAAGTTGAATATTCAGTTGAAAAAATTAATTTTCCTCCATAAAATATAACTTTAAAACAAAATAGAGATATTTCCAAATAAACCGTTTTATTTTCAACTAAAAACGATTGATTCTTAACTAATAATGGAATAGCTTAATTTTCAATTCGAGAAACTAATTCTCAGCAAAAAAAAAAAACGAATTTTTAACAAAATAGTTTCAAGTTTTTACCAAAGAGATGGATCTTTAGCTATTAAAATTAATTTTCAAAAAAGTAGTTTAACTTTCAACCAAACAGTTATATTTTCAATCAAGAAGACTAATTTTTTTACAAAAAAATTCAGATTTGAAAAAAAAAGGTTTCAACCAATTTGTTGAGTTTTTAACTAAAAACTATCAATTTTCAACTAATAATACAATAGTTCAATTTTTAGTTCAATAAATTAGTTTTCAGCTGAAAATAACCAATTTTTAACAAAATAGTTCTACCTTCAACGAACAAAATAAATGTTTAACAAAGTAGTTCAACTTCCAGCCAAGTAATCTTCAACCAAAAAAGATGAATCCTCAATGAAGGCTTTAATAGTTGAATTTCCAACTAAAAACAATCAGTTTTCAGCCAAATATTGATAAGTTAAATTTTCCGTTTAAGAAATTATCTTTAAACCAAAAAATCACGAATTTTCAACAACATTTTTTTAGTAATAATATTAGGCTTTTTAATTAAAGAGAATGAACTATAAAGAAAGAATAGTGGGATTTTTATTATTGGGTTCTATTAATTCAGATCGCAGTTAAGCTAAAAATACAAAAAAAGGAGAAGTTTCTTGAAAACGATGGGAAGAAGAGAAATCATTTTAAGACGGGGAAAAGAGGGGAACAGGGGAAAGAGTGTGACGTAATTTTTGAACAGCCCCTTGATCCGTAAATTGTTAATTCTCAATTAATTTTTACAGAACTTTGAATAACTACCTCATCTGGCAGACTGTCAGGTCATTGACAGCCTGCCTTTCAAAACCATTTCGTGATGCTTATAAGGGTTTGAGAAAGGCTCTTATTGGTTCTGAGGGGAGAGAAGAACAATGGAGATATTGCGTCAGTGATGCCAATAACGTCATGGGATTTGCTATTGGTGCCATGTTTGTTAGAGAAGTCTTCCACGGAAAAAGTAAACCAATGGTGAGTTTTTCAATTTTATCCCCTAACATAATAATTTTTTAATCAGCAATATTTAATAAATTATGGACCAATCTCATAATTTTTTCAAATTAAAATTTATTCTGATACTATGAAAGGAAGAAAAGATTGAAGAAATGAAAATAATATTGGTCTCTTTCCTTTTTAAGCAACATTATCCACTCTGTACTTTGCTATTCACTGTCATACATTTCAATTTCTCTTTTTCTTATATTTTCGATTAACACATGACAGTGAAGTTTAAATAAAATAAATAATTCAAAAAACGGGAAATGTTTCAGGCTGAGATGATGATTAACGAGATCAGACGAGCATTTACGAAGAATTTGAAGAATCTAGATTGGATGGATGCAGAAACGAGGAAATCAGCTGAAGAAAAGGCAAATGCTATCACTGATATGATAGGTTTTCCAAATTTCATCTTAAATCCAAAAGAATTAGACGAGCGATATCGAAATTTGGTGATCAAGGAAAATGAGTATTTCTTGAATAACATCAGAGTTAACAAGTACAATTTGAAGAAAAGTTTGGAAAAATTGGATAAGCCAGTGAATAAAACGACCTGGATTATGACACCCCCTACTGTAAATGCTTATTATACTCCAACGAAAAATCAAATAGTTTTTCCTGCTGGAATTTTACAGAGTCCATTTTATGATATGGAAAATCCTAACAGTCTCAATTTCGGAGGGATGGGGGTGGTCATGGGTCATGAACTCACTCATGCTTTTGATGATCAAGGTAATATACTCAGTTGACTCTAATTGATTAAAATTCCATGTTTAACAATCATTTCGGGCGAACAATTTGTAGAAGAACGAGAAAAATTAATGCTCGGTCCGGATCTGAACCTGGGACACCACTATATCAGTGGAGCGTTAACCAATAATGCCAGCGAGGCAGATTTTTTCTTGTTCTTCAACAAAATTTTCGTCTGAAGTGATCGTTAAACATTATATTTAATTTAATTACAATTTTAAATCTTGGACGTTAAAATGGTTTAAAATGGTAATAACATTTTCTAAAAATTAATTAGTTTACTTTATTATTTTTTTTATAACATAAATTTGATTGTAATTTACATTATTTTCATCGATTTTAGGCAGGGAATATGATTTACATGGAAATCTGCATCAATGGTGGAATAATGCAACTATTGCAAAATTCAAAAATAGAACAGAATGCTTTGTTGAGCAGTACGGCGATTTTGAAATTGATGGCCGACATGTGAATGGGAGACAAACATTAGGTATTTAATAATATTTATTGGTGGGGAGTGTGGGCCTTTAATTCACAGTGGATAGCTGAAAATATTTAATGAAATTTTTGAATAATTTCTATTATTGTTATCTGGATTATTAATTTTTAAGACTCTTATCACACAAAGTAAAAAAGTAGTTGTCCCTCTCCCCACACGCCTATCCTAATCTTCACACTTGAACTATTCCAAAATAAAAATTCAAACTTACTACTTTACATACCTTCAAAGTATAAATTTTGTAATATTGGATAATATTTGTAATTCTATATTTTCGAAAATCAAGATTTTAAAAATGTAACTCTTAAAAATTGTAGAACTTCGAATTATGAATATTTAAAATTTTGAAGTTTTAATTTTGAAAGTTTAGAATAAAAAATTATGCAAGTTTTATGTGATAAAACTATGCAAGTTTTATGTTATAAAATTAAAAATGGTGTACTTCTGATGATTTACATTTAAAATTTCATCAAATTGAAAGATTTATGATTAAAAATTTTTTTCAATTGAATTATTTAAAAAAACGTTCAAATGAACATTCCTTGAAAATATAAATCTTGAAAATTGAACAATTTTTGTAAGTAACTCTTTAAAAATTGTAGAATTTCAATTGTGAATACTTAAAATTTAACAGATTTTAATTTTCAAAGTTTAGAATGAGAAATAATGCAAATATTAGGTTCTAAAATAAAAAAAATTATGTAATTTCGATAGTTTGCATTTAAAATGTCTTCACTTTGGAAGATTTAGAATTGAAAACTCTTGACTTTTGACCTTAAAGATTATCCATATTTGGTATTTTTTACTTGAATATCTTAATTTTTTATTTATACTTATCTTTGAAGAAATTTTGAAATCATCTTTGAAAAAATATTTGTTTTAAATTAAAGAAATAGTTTATTTAATATAATTGTTTTCATTTAGCCAAAAACAATTTTTTTAATGAAGAAAATCATTTTAAATTAGAGAAAAATTTCCATTCGAGCAAACAACAATTCGTTGCAACCAAAGAAATTTCCTTAAATCAAAAAAACTTCTCTGACTGATAGCCAATGAATATTGTCCTATGATTCAGAGAAATTTGTTTTGTATCAACAAATATTTTTTCTGATTTTAAGAAAATCTTTGTACGATATAAAATCCCGAATTAACTCAGTCATTTATTTCTTTGCTTTTCATTTCAGCTACTGGGATACATTCTTAGATTTAAATAAATGTTACAGATTATTGGAAACCCATTACAACTGAAATTGAAATTAAAATTAAAATTGAAAGTAAAATTATGATTGAAATTAAACTTAAAATTAAAAGTAAAATTAAACTTAAAATTTTAATTTGAATTTGAAATTGAAATTAAAACTTACTTGGCTTTATTGCTTCAAAAACAATTTAGATAAAACAGACTTTGTTTTTTTTTTATAATTTTTTACCGAATAATGCAAAAAAATAGAAATGCTATTCCAATTATACCGAGATTGAAGCCTTTATAATGTTCTTACAATCCTTTATTATAATTATGAAACTTTGAAACTATATTGTAATTTTGGATCCATGGATTTTCTACAAGGTGGGTTTGCTAAAGATTTGACGTAGCAGTATAAATTTACCCCAACCCCTCTATGTAATATATCGCGCCCCCCCCCCCAAAAAGGTATTACGTAATGTATGAATGGTCCTTTAAAGAGTTATTAGATATATTTAAATCTAACGATGCTTTTTTATTCTTATTCAGGTGAAAATATAGCAGACAATGGAGGCCTAAAAGCAGCTTATCATGCATATATAACAACACCAAAAAGCTACAAGGACCAGTTGCCACTACCTGGTCTCAATATGACGCATCGTCAATTATTTTTCCTTAATTTTGCTCAGGTGAGAAGAAATACAAATTTTGAAACATTAGTGAAATCTAAGTAAATATCCATTCCAAAATTATTTAAGGACTTTATTCAAACTTTTTGTCGGATTCTTACAAAAAAATTTCTCCGTTCTCTGTCACTATTTAAAAATATAAGAAATAATTTAAAGTAACTGAACAATATTTTGCATTAAATTCTCAAAATTAGAAGCTGCATCGCAAATTGCAGAAAAAATTGTAGTTATTCAGATATATTTATCAATCCTGTAGAAAAAGTTTCATAGGGTTTTGAGAAAAAAATTATGCTTTTCAATCCATTTTCTGTATCCGCGATTTTTAAGAATTTTCTTGATATTTCTATCCAACACTTTATTGGCAGAAGGCCTACCAAATTAATAATCAATTGATTATGTTAATCAAAAGTGTCCCACGGTGTCCCGCTTTAAAAGCATCGGTAAAATTTTTTCGATAAAATTGCTATAGATTCCTATCAAAGCGAAAGAGGCCAGTTTCTCACCAATTCCTATACATTTCTATACATTATTGATAAAAATTCAATCAATTACTTTCATATATTATGCATCCGTAACTACTGTCCATTTTAATATTCCTATTTGATGGGAATCAAATCATAATATATGATATTCCACATTCCACTCCCCTTTAATGCGCTTTTTTTTATGGAAATCGTATCAAATTTATGAAGATTTTTCAGGAAATCTCATATTTTTCTATCAACACTTTATCACTAGAATTCTATTGAATCTTATCCGCGCCAGACTTGTATCAAATCCTATTTTCGAGAAACCGATACCGAATTCTACTCCATGAGAAATATTATAATTTTGTAGCAAGATATTGTCATTGAAACTATCAAATCTTAGGCAATTAGAAAATTTTGATCGGAAAGTATGAAGTTTCTCGAAGGACACAGTTGGATACAATTTTTCAGCAATTCGGAATATAGAATTTGATACAAGTCAGGCACTAATAAAATTTGATAGAATTTAGTAAGAAACTACTAATGGACAAAAATATGATTTTCCGATGGATAGAATTTGATAGAAAATTCCCAAATTTTAGAACATATGATATGATACAAGATCACTGTGTATAAGATTTGATGCAGGTTCAATTAAAATCTTTTGACAGAAAAGTATAAGATTTCTCGATGGACAGAATTTGATAGAAATATTCCAAATTTTAGAAGAAAGGATTTCATAAAAGTCCAGTGTGTCCAGTGAATAAATACAATATTTCTTGAATTTGATAGAAAATTCCCAAATTTTCGAAGATAGGATTTAATATAAGTTATGTGTGGATAAGATTTGATAGAGGTATAATGAGAAACTGTTGAGAGAAAAGTTTAAGATTTCTCAATGTATAGAATTTGATAGGAATTGCAGAGATTTTTGAATATGCGATTTGATACAAGTTAAATGTGGATAAGATTTGATGGATGCTTAATGAGAATCGTTTGACAGAAAAGTATAAGATTTCTGGATGGATAAAATTTTATAGAAGTTTCCGAAAATCTAGAAGATAAGATTTGATAGAGGGTTAATGATAATATGGTCCCTCGAAAAGTATAAGATTTGTCGCTGGATAGAATTTGATAAAAATATCCGAAATCTTGGAAGATAGCACTTGATACAAGTTCTGTGTACATAAGATTTGATAAAGATTCAACGAGAATTTTTTGAGTATAAGATTTCACAGCGGATAGAGTTGGATAAAATCTTCGAAGATTTTATCTAACTCTATCTGGATTAAGTCTTCCAATATTTTATCAAGTCCTGCATCAATAAAATTTGATAGAATTTTAATGATAACATATTGATAGATAAATCTAAGATTTTGTGCCGCATAGGATGTGATAGAAATTTCCGAAATTTTGTAAGATAGTATTTGATTGTGTGGATACGATTTTATGGAGGTTGATTGAGAATCATTTAATAGAAAAGTATAAGATTTCTGGATGAAAAGTATTTCATAGAAGTATCCGAAATTCCAGAAAATAGGTTTTAATATAATTTCTGTGTAAGTATGATTCGATAGCGGGTTAATGAGAATATGTTGCCACAGAAGTATAATATTTCTGCAATTTCCGAAATGTTAGAAGATAAGATTTGACATAATTTCTGTATGGCTAAAATATCATATAGGTTCAATGAGAATCTGTTGATAGAAGAATTTAAGATTTCTCAATGGATACATTTTATAGAAATGTCCTAGATTCTGAAACATATGATTTGATACAAGTCTTGTATTCTACGCCCTTAGATGATTTTTAAAATTAATTTTGGAATTAACTGTACACAATGTTAATTCCCAATAATTATCAATCTTATGTATTCTTTTTTTGTTGCTAATGAAGCTCCCTCAATTAAAAAAATAAGAATCTAATAAAATAATTAATTTATAGGTATGGTGCTCTGCAGTAACGTCCGAGGCAATTGGCCTCCAAATCGAGAAGGATTCCCACTGCCCGGCTAAATTTCGAGTGATAGGTCCCCTTTCAAACCTTGCAGAATTCGCCACCGAATTCAACTGCCCAAAGGGCTCGAAAATGAACCCCATTCACAAATGTGAAGTGTGGTAATAAATTTTCCCCAATTTCTAGAAACAGACATTTTTCTCAGGAGGAAAATCGAGCCAAAAAGAGCTTTTAAAATGTATTAAGTCATTTCCTGCAACAGGAGTTTCAATCTGAATTTGACTCAGATTTTTCGGCCTGTACAATGGTAAATGTTAAGAATGTAGCACCAGTCGTCCATGGTGTAAAAAGAATGAAAGTTTGCGTGTCATATTATTATTTTCGAAAAGAGAAGAAAAAAGAGAAATGGAAATTAGAGCTTTTTCATGAGTGAATATCTAATATGAAAAGTCCAGGTTGTGTGCCAGCACTCATTTGTCACAGGGCACTATAGAATTTAAGACTACTGCTAACGATTAACGTTAACTGTAATTTAATCGTATTATTATATTATAACAATTAATATATAATAGAATTTGTATCCAATCAAGCTGTATCTCGTTCTCATGTTTGTTTCTTCTGGTTCAAACTAAAAATTATCTTACAATCAGTTTATGAAATAAAATTTCGTTCCTTATTTTTATACAATTCTGAAGGATACTATTATTTTTTCTACACATTTATATGAACTGTGAGAACAATAACTGTGGGAGTTTTTAAGCTTGTTCATATTTTTCACTTTTATAAATTATAATATTCCATTGACGAATAATCTCTCATTTTCTACCTCTGACAACAAATTTAAAAACAGATCTTTCATATTAAAAACTCGTTTTTTATAGCGCTCCGCGCGTGACCGGTTAAACATTTCAACAATTGACGTTTCGGAAAGCAGAACCGACGGAGCGCTTGGCCAGTAGGCAGGAGAGGGGATAAAACGTAGTGAACGAGGCGGACGAGGCGACGGATTATTGGTCGCCTCGTCCACTCGTCCACCTCGTTCAGAAGTTTAATTCACGCTGTCCCCTCTCCTGACTACTGGTCAGGCGCTCCGTCGGTTCTGCTTTACGAGCCGTCAATAAGAATAACTGTGATGAAAATTTTTTTTTTTGGATTAAAAATTCAACTATTTGGGTACGAAATTCAATTATTGGCTGAAAATTCAACTGTTTTGAAGAACATTCAACTATTTGATTGAAATTTTGTTTTCTTTTTGACTGAAAAATCTTTCATTGTTGAAAATTCCACTCTTTTGGTAGATATTTGATATTTTTTGTTAAAAATGCGAGTGTTCAGTTGAAAATTCACCGTATGGGTTAAAGATTTCACTCTTCTGATGAAAATTCGTCTTTTTCGGTTGAATTGTACTTTTTTGGGTTTATAATTAAAATTTTGGTTGGTAGAAATATCAACTATAACATTTTTTGTTGGAAATTCAACTAATTGGTTGAAACAGCAACTAATTAATTTGTTAAAAATTAATTTTTTTTTGGTTGGAGATTCGTCATCATAGTTGTTGAAAATGAATGTTTTTTGTTGAAAATGTAACTTAGATTTTCGGTCAAAACTTCATTTTTTCCAGTTAAAGATTCATCTCTTTAGTTCAAATTATAACTATTTTGTTGATTTCGAATTGAAAATCCATCTTTTTCGTTTAAACATGCAACTGTTTGATCATAATTAATCTGTTTTGGTTAAGGAATTTATTATTTCATTGAAAATTTGTTTCTTTTTTGGTTGAAAATTCATTTTTTTAAGGAAAGTTCGAATCATTTGGTTGAACATTTCATTATTACATTTTTTTATCAAAATGTATCCTCTTTAGTGAAAAATGTAACTACTCAGTTGAAAAATTAACTGCTTTGTCGAACAGGAATTTTTTTTTGGTTGAAAATTCATCACTTTAGTTGAAGATTCATCTCGGTAGTTGAAAATTAATCTTTTTAGTTGAAAATTTACTTATTCTGTTGGAAATTCCTTCCTTATTTGTTAAAAATTAATCTTTCTTTCTGAAAATATAACTATTCGACTATTTGGGGTTGAAAATTTATCTTTTTTAATTAACAATTCAAATAGTTGGTTTAAAGTTTAGCTTCTCTTTAAAAAATGCATTTTTTGGTTGAAGATTCATCTCTTAAGTTGAAAATGCATATTTTTTTGGTTTAAAATCAACTGTTTTCACTGAAAATTTACCTATTCCAGTTCTCTGTAGAAAATTGATTTTTTTTTCAGATGAAATTTCGTCTTTTTTTGTTTAAAAATCCATCTTTTTTATTTGAAAATGCAAATCGATTAAATATGGAAATCCTTCTAATTGTTTCAGCGTTTAACCGATCAAACGCGGAACACTAGTTTTTAATATTCTAAGAACTCATCTGAAGAAAAACATATTTTACTTGAATTATAAAAATAGGCAAGAGACTAAGACTGTCCATATTCCAAAATATATATATAGTCGAATAGTTTTTTTTTGCCAATCAGCATATCGATTACAAAGTTGAAAATTAAATCCCATTTTTTTCCATTACAGGATTATAACTTTGTACTCGAATCACTGACTTACTAATTGTCTTTAAAAAAATGTTAAACCAGGAGAAACTTACATGAGAGCGCAAATTTCTGCAGGCAGGATAGTTTTTAAGCTTCTCAAAGTATTTAACTTACTACTTTAAATTGTAAATTTAAGTTGCTCTCTTTCGTGACAAAATAAAATCTTGGAGAATAAAATTTTTTATCAAGGTCAACATAAATTTACTTAAATTAAAGTTTAAAAAAGTAACTGCTGACTACTTTTCAAGTCAAAGGATTTTTATTGTATTTTCTATTTTTTAATACTAAAATTCCATGAGAAAAGTATTATTTAAATTATGTACTAACTTTAATCAGCGTGCATACAATTCCAATTGAATGTGTTTTGAATAATGAATTTATATTTATAAACAACTTTGAATCATAATAGAAGGAACAAGGAAAATCATATGTACAATTACTTCAAATACCTCAAGATTTTTTTCAATTTTTCCACAATGTTGATTAATATTTTTGAACAGCAATTTTTTTCAAACAGATTTTTATTTTAACTATCAATGTAAAATTACTGTGATAGGTAATGTGCAATGGACCCGTGACGCAGTGCTATAAAATGTGTCATATTATTGAAAAAAATTCTGTATAATTTTTTTAAATCTTGTCACGTTTTAATTTTAATTAATTTAATTATAAGCTAATGTATTGATTGTATTCTTCAATTTCGAATTTGAAAGTTAAGATATTTGATGTTCAATTATTCATTGTGCAAGGGAAGTTTAAAAACACTTTGAAAAGTGAAATATGAAAATGAATTTCAGTCAAGCTGAAGTCAATCGAGTCAATGATCGTCGCCTAATAATATTAATAAATTATTCGTAATTTTAGAACCTGTGAAACTTATAAATTTTTAAAATTGAAAAAATTTCAAAATTTGTTTTAGCTGAATTGAATGTCCTTCTAGATTTATCTTGCAGAAACATAATGTTCTTTAGCTTCCTTTTTGCATCAGAAAATACACTTTCAAAATTGCGGTATGAATTTATGAGAAACCCAAATTTTGTCGTAATTATGAAGAAAATTCTTATATTCTCAATACTTTATTATATCATATAATTTTTTCATCCGGTTAGAAGTTAAAATAAAATTTTTAAGAATGTAATAAACTTCCCACAACCAAGAGCCAATCAAAATTATATTCACCTAAATTAAGTGTAAAAGGAAGAGTTCATAAAACTTGGATGTAGCCCATAGGACATATCACAGTAGATTTTGAAAAACAGTTAACTGATGCTTGCCAAAAAGGAAGTTAATATTTTACATAAAGGATTTCCTGTATAGCCGACTGGAAATTTTGTATAGCAAAAGTTGTAGGGAATAGAAAAATGTAAAAAAGGAAAACTCAAGCCGTAGAAGAAACCAGATTTTCACCTTTTTATAAAGGTCGGACTAGTCTTCAGATTAATTTGCAAAGTAATTTTATTATTTGTATATTTTATTCTCTTTTAATCACTGAGACAATTTTGTTGATAAAATGTAAAAATATCCGATCAATACCGTCTTCCTTAAGCGTAAGGAAACCTGTAAGGAACTGCCTTATACTTCTTAAAAAATAAATTTTCGTTTCAGAATGAACATAGTGGCACCGGAAAACTTAAGGTTAGAGAATTGTAATGTAGAGCTAATAATGAAAATCAGCAGGGATATATTAAATTTTGCTTTTTTATAATATCTGTTTCTCCCAATAATACTAATCTTTTTGTATCTTTTAATTTTATAATGTATCTTTGCCAGTATTATTTTTTTTAAATCCATTTTCAAAGTATCTAATGGAATCATTGCTAGTTGCAAATTTACGGAAAATTGAAGTAACCCCTTGATAAAGTTTGCGCATTAATTGAATTATAATTTAAGAAAATTGTAATCACAGTTTTATAGTTTGACGGTGATTTAGATTTTGAAAAGCGTTTTTGGGAGAAAATTTTCAACGTTTATTATTAATCGAAGTAAATTACAATAGAATAGTCATTTAAGATTGAAGATTCCTAGGCCTTAATTATATGTTAAGGGGAATCTCGCGTGTTTTTGTGATACGTTACTTGTATGATAATTGTCTCGTGCCATACACCATATAAATAATTTATGTTAAATAATAATATAGCTGTGCATGATTCGTGTCTGGTTTACAAGTGCAAAAAAAATTTCGTCGCATACAACGACGAAAACGAGTGTGAGCGTTTATTTTTCTGTATTATTCTTGTACATTATGTGTTACGCTTATTAAAAGTAAAAATAACAAAGATAAAATGACTATTTTTTTCATTTTTAAAAGAATGTATTTTTCAAAGGAAAATAGTTTAATTTAATTTTTTTGTTTTTTGTCAATAACATTAACCTGCGAAGGGGCCCAGGCATAAATTAATTTTTTTTTT
>CAKNXH010064450.1:66123-96560 GCA_932178445.1 Andricus quercusramuli | reverse complement strand
TGATAGATGATAGATGATAGATGATAGATGATAGATGATAGATGATAGATGATAGATGATAGATGATAGATGATAGATGATAGATGATAGATGATAGATGATAGATGATAGATGATAGATGATAGATGATAGATGATAGATGATAGATGATAGATGATAGATGATAGATGATAGATGATAGATGATAGATGATAGATGATAGATGATAGATGATAGATGATAGATGATAGATGATAGATGATAGATGATAGATGATAGATGATAGATGATAGATGATAAATAATATATAATAAATAACAAATAATAAATAAATCAAAATTATTTCAAAGAATATAGTGTATTTTGAAAGATTTTAAGGAATTGCATGAGATTTCAAAGAATTTCATAATATTATAGAAAATTCCAATATATTTTCAAAGATAATTTTCCAAGAAAATTTTTTAAGATTTTATAATATTTCTGCATGTCAATCAAAATTCCAACAAAAATATAAGTTTTAACTAAACACTTCAATTTTCAAAAAAAAAAATGAATTTCCAACCAAAAAAGCATAATTTACAAAAAAAATGTAACAATGACTATTTCAATAAGAACAAATTCTAATTTTTTATTAAAACAGTTGAGAAAAAAGAATAATTTGAACCAAATTATAATTTAAGGCAAAAAATAATTTTTAATACAAATACAAAATTTCAAATAAGTATTTATTGAAGAAAAAAAATTTTGCTCATTTTAAGGTTATGTAAATATAAATTTTATATAGGATTCTTGACAAAAATTCCAAAATATTTTCTAACATTTCAAATATTTCAAATTAAAACTTGAAAAAAAATGTTCAACCAAATAGTTTTATTTTCAGGCAAAAAAGGGTCATTCTCAACGAAAAATGTGATAATTCCTATGTCAAAAACAAATTGTTTCAAATAATAAACGGTTGAATTTAACTTGAAAAAATTAATTTTAAAGAAAACGAATAAACTTTCCAGTAAAAACGATTTTTAGTCAAGAAAAAAAGAATAGTACAACCAAATTACAATTAGACGCAAAAGACAATTTGTAATGCAAAATGATAATTTCGAACAACTATTCATTCTTTAAGTTATTTATATTTAAGGTTATAGGTATAAATATAATTTTCCTGTGAGTCTTTAAAAAATTTTTCCGAAGGTCTTAGTATATTTCTGAATATAAAGCAATATTCCAACAAAAAATATGAGTTTTAACTAAACAGTTGAATTTTCAACCAAAAAAGCTGAATTTTTAACGAAAAATGTAATGATTGCTATTTCAATGGGAAAATTCGAATTTTTAATTAAAAACAGTTGAAATCAACTTTTAAAGAATGAAATTTCAACCAGATAAATGAATTTTCAAGTCACACAATTTTTTACTGAAGAAGAAAGAAAAATTTTAACAAAATTATAATTTAAGGCGAAAAATATTGTTGTACACAAACTGAAAAATTTCGAATAACTATTCATTATTTAACTTTTTTTTTTGCTTATTTTAATTTCTATACATATGATTTTCATACAGGATTCTTGGCAAAATTTAAAAAAAAAATTCAATACTTCGGATATGTAAAATAAAAATTTCAACAAAAAATATTTTTATCAACCAAACACTAACTGAGATATTTTTATAATTTCATTCCTGAAATATGTTCGCTTAGGTCACACATGGTACAAAAATATCATAAAATTAAAAAAACTACCAACTATTTACAAGAATTTTTTCATAAAAATCACTGTGTATCATATTCAAATAAAATTTCAGAATACTTATAAAACGTATCAATATTTTTCATGTTCAAAATTAATTTATACAGAGTACAGCTTTTATTTGAAATTTCACGACGGTTTTTCATACCATGTTTGACCCTATCAGGGCAGCATCAAAGAAAAATATTCAGAATTCTCTTGAAATCCCCAAAATTGTGATTATAGCCTAAAATAACATGAAAAGAATGGTAATTATCAGAGGTGAGTATACATTAAAAAAGTTGATCAATGTAATAAATTGGAAATTTTATAATTATTCTAATTCTCATCTAATTGATTAAATTAATTAATTATTTCAATTTTTATTTATTATTTTTAATTAATTCAATTTTATAATTTAAAATTTTATTAATTTCATTTTCATTAATTCGACACATTAAATTAAAAATAATAATAATTTATTATCATAATATTAAAATCCCTTATACGTTCCTGAAATACATAATACAAAATATTTCGAGACTTCATTACATGTATTTGAAGTCTTTCCTTCAGGTGTCATTCTGGAAATCAAAAATCAACCCAAACCTCCTAATTGCCCACGAAACTGAATCGCCGCGTACGACTCGACCTCGGACGAGCTCGGCTCGGCCCGAGCCACGCTGCCATGGGTTCGTGCTCGTGCGTCTTCGGCTTTACACGAGGATGGCCGACGCAACGCTTAACAGAGCCTTCTCACCGACACGCTACGTTTGCATGTATTTTTCCCAGATGGGAACGTGGTGGGGGCCGAAAAATCTCACGTTCTGGAGCCTCTGGCTGGGGATGCATTTAGTGGCATTTCATCATTGCGGAATTATGTCAATTGAAATGCATTGTCAGTTTTCAAATGAATGTAATAAAATAAATAGAACTTAATTGTAAATTCTCAATTCGATGCAAATTTTTGAAGTATTTTTAAACACTTGAAAAAATACATACATACAGGGTGTCTAAAAAGTCCCGGGAAGGTTGGATATTTCCTCAGTTAAAATATTTCTCAAAAAAGTGAAGGTCCTTCATGAAGTGAATTTTCACGAGGAGTTCAATGGTGACCTTCATTTTGACCTTGAAGTTGACCTTCATGGCTTTTTGAAGGTCAACTTTGTTTTTTTGAATGGAAATCCCCTCTTTTTACATCTGTAATCGATAGAGCGGAAAATTCTACGTTCAGGTACGTACTCAAGTGATAGGTTAATTGTAACGTTCAAGGTCATTTAAAGGTCATTTGAAATGAACAAAGTTTTCCAAGAGGTCAGTGTAATTCCTGGAGTAAATTTCAACGAGAAATTCATTGGTGAGCTCTGTATTGATCTTGGCTACAGCGTTTTGGATATTGTAAAATCATTATAGGAAATTGTTCATCAAAAGTTCCAGGAGTTCTGGTGAGAGTTCTGTTCCTCTCCAAAGAGTTATATTGAAAAGTCCTATACCGCTTTTCGATATGTAAGTCAATACCTAAGGCGATACCATAAGTCCTATACCGTATTTCTATCTCCATACAAATATTACGAATCGATACTAAATTTACGTATTACGAGTACATACTTACTATCTTTCGCTAAAAGATGATTATGGCGCAAGCTAAACTTTCGGAACGAGAGAGGGTATCTGTATTAATGATGCGTGGTTGGGGTGATCGAGTTCGATCTTATGATCAAGTTCGTTTGCTTTTTAATCGCACTTTTCGTGACGGAGAAGGGTTAAATCCTGTCTCAAAATCAACAATTGAAAGAACTGTAAGGCGCTTTATGAATCATGGATCTATCAAGAACCTTCAGAGAACTGGTCGGCCAAAATCTGCAGGATCTGAGGAGATGCAGATTAGGGTGGGCCGAATTACACATAAGTATCCGAATTGAATTTTAATAGCACGGAAAAGTTGCTACTCGTCGCCCTGACAGCAATAACATTTTTTTTTCTTAAATCAGACCCTAACTCCCGGTCGCACATTGCGTTCAAAGTTTCGAAAAATCGTTAAAAATTGAACACGTTTTGGGAGTTTTTCTTAGTAAGTTATAATAATCGAATTTCGTTCAAGCTTAGTATGTGACCTCTTCTAAATATCCTTTGACTAAAATAAAAAACTTCCCCTTCTCACCCCCCTCTCTTGTAAGGGTGGGGGGAGGGACAAATATCGTAAAAAGGAGCCATTTTAAGGTTGTTATTTTCCTTGTGTGAAGTGTGCTGGTGCGATCGGCTAAGGCGTTAAAAGCGTTAAAATATATCATATTTAGAACAGTATCACGTAAATATACATCAGCCGCAATATGATGGGAGGGGTGGGGGAGCTGAGCCTCAGCGAGGGTTGACCAATGGCCAAGCTCGGTCAAAAATTTCATTGTCCTTCAAGTGGACCGCCTAAAAGTCTGAACAAACAGATTCTTCCTGTAGTAGCTAATGTCGTTGCTGATGATATAGAGTCCATTCACACTAAGGCATCTTTGCCAGAGGTATCTCGCGCGAGAATTCTACAATTTATCAAAACTCTTCACGATAAGTATTACTACATCGTTAATAAGTTAAACAGGGACAAAAAATACCTAAAAACACAAAAGGAGTACACTCCACATTAGCTACTACAGAGAAGCTGACATCCTGTTTTGGACTGGCCGAAGCCAGGGCTAAATAATGTCTAACATGTTGGCAGTGTAGCAAAACATCAGCATGTGAAGGAAGAATCGTTTGTTCAGATTTTTTAGGCGGTCCAAATACCGGACAATGATATTTTTGACCGAGCGTCCTCGTCGTCATTGTCAATCAAACTCCTTCTCTAATCAATAATAAAATGCACAGTAAAACACTAAAATTCGACACGTCTCGACTTGTCTGGTTAGCACGTTGCGCGCACCGATAATGTGAATTCCTAGAACCGGCTGCCGCCCACCTAGCTTGGCCATTGGTCAACCCTCGCTGAGGCTCACCTCCCCCCTCCCATCCCATCATATTGCGGCTGATGTATATTTACGTAATACTGTTCTAAATATAGTATATTTTAACGCTTTTAACGCCTTAGCTGATAGCACCAGCACACTTCACACAAGGAAAATAAGAACCTTAAAATGGCTCCTTTTTACGATATTTGCCCATCCCCCACCCTTACAGGAGAGGGGGGTCCGATTTAGAAAAAAAAAATTTATTGCGACCAGGGCGACGAGTAGCAACTTTTCCGCGCTATTAGGATTCGATTCGGAAACTTTCGTGTAATTCGGCCCACCCTAATGCAGATGGACATAGCCCAAGCATTTGTTGAAAACCCACACCTTAGTTTACGTCGAGCTAGTGATAAGCGTGACGTTACTCCTGAGACAGTGCAAAATATTTTAAAAAGCATTAATTTCCATCCTTACAAAGTAATTTTCAAAATATTTGGTTCCAGCAGGACGGAGCAGCGGCTCATTACGGTAGGGTGGTTCGAGCATATTTCGATATTCAGTTCCCTCATAGGCGGATTGGAAGAAGGGGTGAAATCGAGTGGCCTGCTAGATCTCCTGATCTGACGCCTCTCGACTATTTCCTTTGGGGTTATTTAAAGAGCAAAGTATACTCAACGCAACTCCAAGGCTTAGACGAATTGCAGAATCGAATTCTGCAAGAGGCTACTTTGATTGGTAGGGAAAGGATTCGTAATGCTATAACTCATTTTTACAATCGCATAGCTTTTTGTCCAGAAGCTCAAGGTTTTCAGTTCGAACATCTTCACTGAAGCGTGAGAGGCAAGGGGACTCACGCGAATCAAGCACCCCGAAACGTGAGAGGTGAGGGGACTCACGCTAATCAAGCACCCCGAAACGCGAGAGGCAAGGGGACTCACGCTAATCAAGCACCCCGGAACGTGAGAGGCAAGGGGACTCACGTTAATCAAGCACCCCAAAGGGAACAGAATTTACTACGTCCACGTCTTTGTTCCTGGGTAATGCTGAACGTAAACGTAAACTGCTTGGAAAAATCCTTGAA
The DNA here is from genome assembly GCA_932178445.1 of Andricus quercusramuli. NCBI lineage: Eukaryota > Metazoa > Arthropoda > Insecta > Hymenoptera > Cynipidae > Andricus > Andricus quercusramuli. The sequence goes on along the minus strand of CAKNXH010064450.1, from coordinate 90,843 downwards.
AAAACCTTGAAGATCATCATCAAGATCAATACAGATCTCACCAATGAATTTCTCGTTGAAATTTACTTCAGGAATTACACTGACCTCTCGGAAAACGTTGTTAATTTCAAATAACCTTTAACTGGCCTGGAACGTTACAATTGACCTATGACTTGTGTACGTACTTGAACGTAGTATTTTCCGCTCTATCGATTGCAGATCTGAAAAAAGGGGGTTTCCATTAAAAAAAACAACAAATTTGACCTTCAAAAAGCCATGAAGGTTAACTTCAGGTGAAAATGAAGGTCAACATTGAATTCCCCGTCGAAAAATACTTCAGGAATTGCACTGACCTCTCGGAAAACTTTGTTTATTTCAAATAACCTCTAATTGACCTTGAAAGTTACAATTGACCTATGCCTTGGGTACGTATCTGAATGTAGAATTTTCGGCTCTATCGATTACAGATGTAAAAAAGGGGGTTTCCATTAAAAAATGCAAAGTTGACATTCAAAATGTCATGGAGGTCAACTTCAAGTTCAAAATAAAGGTGACCATTGAATTCCTCGTGGAAATTTACTTCAGGAATGACCTTCACTTTTTTGAAAAATATTTTACCTGAGGAAATATTCAACCGTCCCGGGACTTTTTAGACACCGTGTAGATTGCCTGTTCGTGAATGTTCATAATTTGAAGTTATTCATTGTACAGGGTTCGAATGTATTATCCCTACTTTTATTTTTAATTCTATATTCTGAAATAAGCCTGAATAAAAAGAAAAATGTGCCTGTTTGACAGAGTATTATTGTTGTCTATACGACTCATACCTGCTTCAAAGTTTTCCTTATGTTATGCTTACGCGTAAAAATGCCTAATGAGCTTTTTTGTGTAAGCTCGAAGTCAATCTTCGACTTCGAGCGCTTTATTTGTGTTAATCAGTACAGGTCTAGTTTTAAGCTCCTCAGAGAGGCGGCGCTTTATAAATGCTAATTAGACGTAGAATGGAGGTAATTATCGGCTTGTAACAACCCCCTTTTTAGATTGAACTGAGTCTCTAAGTTTTGTTTTTTATCTTTGAAGGTTTGGTTTTTTGAACTATGCTACATGTTTTGTAGTTTGACAATGATTCGGGAGCTGTTTGGGTTTGGTACGTTACAAATGTAAGATATTTTTACTGTCGTCTAGGCTAATTCTGTCTTGCTAAAGTTCTTCGTGTGATATTTGTTTTGGAAGTTGTACTAATTTTTATTCTAAACTGTCAATGTCTCTTTGCTCAAAATTTATCTCGTATGTTACATTTAGCCATTGTTTTATATGAGTTTCATATGATTTTTCTAATTTTAGGGTATCGTAGCTGTTATACACTTTGCACCAAAATTCTGTAATTTTTGGGTTTCGGAAATGTTTTCTGTTTTAACTGATTCTTCGCAACTTATGTCTAAGGCTAATGGTTTTTAGGGTACTATAATATAACCATTTATTATGGGTATAAAAGTTTCCTTGTGTAGCAGGTAAGGTGACTGGTTACATTTGTTTTCTGAGTATCTTCTAAGTAAACTGGCTTCGCAAGATATATTTTATATACATCTATCTGTTCACATTTTTCAATGGTCTGTCTGTCGATGGGCACGCAAGAGTCTCGGCATTTAATAATCATGTCATAGTCGGGGACTATTGATATGTGGACTTTATTTACTTGTATCGGAATAGGGACTATTATTTGCAAGGAACCTTCTTCTTTCTCAATTACCGGTATCTCCAGTATGTATGTAAATAGGCCTTAGATTACTGCTACGGAGAGGGTACTGATGTCTATGATGTGCTGGTAGTTTTCTTCTTCATTATCAAAATGGTACCGCGTACGTTGAGTTGTCTCGAATTCTCTAATGGTTTCTTTCAACATCTTTGCTGTTGAAATTCGGGGACGTACTATCCCGTGCTTTCCGTCATTTGTGGCATTAATCGCTATTTCAATATCCTCGTTTGTTTCATCTAATAGTATTGCTGCTAATACTAATTTTGAGTTGACAAAACTATTCTTTGTTGCAGCACTTAGTCCGAAAGTGATGTTTTTCTACAAACTGTCTGTCGGTATTTTCCTTGGCAGCTATCCATTTATGGTCCGTTGACGAGGAGTATAAGATGAATTTGAGTATTTTTGTGTGATTTGACAGGATGCTAGCTATGTTTTTGTTATCTGTATACATTGTTTCAAATTCGGTGTTAAATTGTTTCAGGTCAGATTCGCTCAATGTTTGGAACAGAGTTTTGGATATATCACCCACAAAATTCGCTAATCCTCTTTTTTGACGTTGTTTGCCTGATATTTTTTGTAGGATATGGTTTTTACTGGCTAGTCTATTGTAGCGGTTCCAAACAATTGGACTTGGTAATAAGGTGTGCATTTCTTGTTACAGGCTAGTTCTGCCATAGTAATGGTAGTGTTGATGGCTTTAATCCGGTTTTCGGTGGATGTCATATTGATAGCTATAACCATTTTCCACTTTTCATGATACAAGTGTACTCTAGAGAATTCCTCGCTGTAGACGTTTCCTAGAATTTTTTCGAGGGTGTAGTTAGCACTGATGATCGGTGCTAGGGCCAGCAGGAAGGTCCAGAAGGGTATCATTATTGTCTGTGAAATAGGGCATTGTCTGATTTATATGGATTCGGATAATTTTGTCCTTATTCGTAAATTATTATTGTCCAAGTAGTCAATAACTTCAAAAGGTCCTTTCCAAGAGGGGTCTAGCTTGTTAGACTTAGTATTGGTAATGATTTTAACTCTGTCTACTGGTTTGTAGGGGGGTGTTTGTGAGTGATATTTTCGTCGAGTCTTTTCTTCTTTTTTTCTGTTTCTATTTCTATTCTTTCTACCCCTACGTAGGTTGTCTTTGTGTTTCTTTTTCCACTTTCTCACTAGTTACGGATACGTCAGGGTTGGTGAACAAGCTACCGATGATGGTATGTTAGCTTCTCTTCCAAACAGAATTTCAATGGGTGAAAATCCTGTTGTTTGGTTCTTCATTGTGTTGATTGCAAACTTAATAAATTCCAAATTGTCATCTCATTCATTGTTTCTTTCTGAGATGCTTGTTTTGATTATGTTCCCTTGGGTGGAGTGCATTCTTTCGATGTTTTCTTTGGACTGCGGGTGAAAAGCTGTTGTTTTTACATGAGTGATTTGTAATGCTTCTGCAAACTGTTGCATAATTTCTGATAGAAAGTTTTATCCCTGGTCTGTAAGGATTTTTTTGGGTACTCCGAAGATGTAGATGTATTGATCGAACAGCCCTTCTATTATTGAACTTTTTGTCTCATTAGCCATCGGGATTCACACCGTATAGCGGGTTAATCTATCTTGTAGGCTCAAAATATATTTGTTACCTTTTACGGTTTCGTGTAATGGGCCGTATATATCTAGGGCTATTTTTTCATTGGGTTTCAGAGGAATGTCTGGTATACTTTCCTTAGCTTGGTTCTTGATTCTTGTGGTTTTTTGGAGTTGACAGATGGTGCATGTTTTGACGTACTTTTTAATGTCTTCATCCATACCTATCGATTGTCCTAGTTTCTTCACTTTTTCAATGGTATTCTTTTCCCCAAGATGTTCCGCATGCGCTTCTTTGACGATATTAGTTTGTTCTTCTTTCGTTAATTTTCGGGTATTGTTAAAGCATAGATGAAATCCTAAGTAGGGATACAAGTTAGATAGGTATTCCATCAATTCCTGTATTAGTTCCTTTTCTATTGGTGTAAATAGTGGGTCACCGAATGTAAATCTTGTCAATGTTAGTTTTTTTCTAATAGTTTCATCGATGAACCAGCCTAGTTTCCATAACCAATCCTTTTCATTATATCTTGGCATTTCTTCTTTATTTATTACTTTCCAGAGTTTTCCGACGGCGTTGGGTTTTGTTTTTAATTTTCCTTGCGTTGGGTTCAATCGCCATGTCATAAAATCATTGTAAAGTTCATTTTGTAAAGGTGTTTCGGATCTAGATGAATTATTGGGATCGTCGTTACTTTCTACTGATTCGCACATTCTTCTGACTGGGGTTTTAATTTTTTCTTGTAGTATTTCGTCCTTGATGATATTGGGGCGTTTAAATGGTGTACACAAAATTTTGCTATCTGATAGCTCGTCGTCGGCAGTTAAATCTATCCCGTCCAGTGCTTTTTGTAGAATGTCTCTGGTGTGGATTGGGAATAGTCTAGATAAGCAGTCTGCTTCTTTGTTCTCCTTTCCTTTAACATATTCTATTTCGTACTTATATTCCTCTAGCCGTAATCGCCATCGTAAGAGTCGCGAGCTAGGGTCATTTTCTTCTGCTTCATGAAGGGTTCTGCTAATAAATAAGCAAGGATGTGCGGCCTGGAATAGCACTGCGCCTAATCCTTGACTCGATGCGTCGGTTGTTAGAGTGATTACTTCTTTAAAATCGGGGAATCTTAATACTGGTGATGTTGTTAATGCATTCTTTGATTTTTCAAAAGCTTCTTCACAATTTGGAGTCCAATAAAAAATTGTGTCCTTTTGAGTTAGCCTGTTGATTGAGTGGTCTAGCTATAGATGAAAAGTTCTTTATAAATTTCCTATAATATCCAGCTAATCCCAAGAATTATTGCACGTCTTTAGGTGTTTTTAGCTGTTTGAATTCCTGAATTGCCTTGATCTTAATAGGGTTTGGCTTAACTCCATCTGCGGTGATCAGGTGGCGTAGGTATTTTAGTTCTGGACGTAGGTATTCGCATTTTGATGGTTCTAATTTCAAGCCTCATTGTTTAATTCTTTCCAGGACAGTCACTGAATTTTTGTCATGTTCTTCTAATGTTTTTCCGAATATTACAATATCGTCAATGTAAACGAAACATTCTTTCCCAATTAGTTATCTGAACGCATTGTCCATCATACGTTGGACGGTAGTGGGTGCGTTTCTTAGACCAAATGCCATCCTATTATAATCAAAATGCCCTTCTATAATAGAGAATGCTGTATATTTCTGCACTTTTCCTTCATGGGGATTTGGTGGAATCCTGCGCTAAGGTCAAAGGCTGAGAAAAACTTTGCATTTCCTAACTGGTCGACTATATCGTCTATTTCCGGGAGAGGGTATGCATCCTGGTCGGCGTCTTCATTTATCTGACGAAAACCTACTACGATTCTAAGCTTTCCTTCTTTTTTAGGTAATATCCATAGTGGGGAGTTGAAAGGTGATTGGGACGCTCTTATTATACCTTCTTTCAGTAATTCACTTGTTTCGTAAAGTGCGAAATCCTTGTGTTTTTCCGGTAGTTTTTGGGATCTTTAGTTGATAATTTTTCCTGATTTCAGGATTATTTCATGTTCAATTAGATTTGTGCAAGGTAGGGGGTCTCCATCTAAAGTAAAGACTTCTCAGTATTGAGTCATGATTTCTTTTATCCGTTCTCTAATTTTTGGTTCGATATAGGTTTCTGGGAATAGTTATAATATGGTATTTCTACCTTATTATTTTACATTATGTGTAGTCCACCAGGAGTTTCTTTTTGATTTTCTACCCAAATTAATTGATTTTCTTCGTTGGGTACGTTGATTTTACAGATTTTTGTTCAGTTTCCTGGAAGGTAGTCTCCCTCGAAATGTAACAGTAGTTTCCATTTGTCGCTTATCGAATCAGTTTTTGTGATAGCATATCTGGGGTATTTGTGGAAGAATGGCAATCCTATTATTCCATCTTCTAATAATGAGAAGTTTTCTTCTACTATGTGGAATAGTTGGTTTTTTCCAAAATACTGCAGATAAGTGGCTTCCGTTGTTTCGTGGTGAGCGTTTCCCATTGAGAACTTTTTATGGAACTTAAATGCTTCTTGATCGGGCTGTCAATGGTTTCTCTTAATTATGTTGATTGCTGCTTCGCTATCTACTAATAACTTGTATATTGGTCCGTCGCTTCTTCTTCTTCCATGTATTGATTGTAATTTTCCCCGGATAATTTATATATTCTGCTTGGTCCTCGTAATTTATGTGCTCCTAGATTTCCTCCGTTGTCATCTTCTCCCTTACTAAACATTCTTCTTGGGGTTCCTGATATTCCTGAATAGTTGTCACTTCCGGTGGTCTTTTTTGGAACTGTCGCAGTTGAAAATTTTGAGGTTTCGAAAAACATTGGGATGCAAAATGACCAGGTTTTCCGCACTTGTGGCAGGACGTCTTTAATCTTTCGCTTAGTGGGAAATTCGAGTTTGGTAGTCTTGCCTGTTGAGATGTGGTATTTGCTGAAGGTCTGCTTGTTATCGGGCGGCGTTGGAATTTAGTAGGTTGTCTAGGCACTTTGTTTTGTCTAGGTATTCTATCTTTATTTTTTTCTCGTTGCCAAGCTTCTGCTACCAGTGCTTCTTGCAGGGCTTTTATTAGTGTGGTAGGTTTCATTGGTCTAACTTGTGACGAAATATCGTCTCTTAAATTCATTATGAATCTTTTGATCGCGCTGTTCTCTTCTATCTCTAGGGCCATTTTCCTTTTGTTCCGGAAGGGTATTCTGCTTGTACCACGTACACAAGGTCCTTATAGGCGTCTCTGAAAAGAAGGCTAATAGTTTGAACCGTGGTTCCTCCCTGTCTGATTGCGTCCAATTTAGCTCTGCACAATTCATTTGAGCTATGTATTCCGAGGTTAGTATCCAAATCTGAGTATAATTCTTCGTAACTTCCTATTGAGATGTGTCGTATAGCTTGTTCGGCGTTGTCTCGAATTTTTTCAGCTACTGCAAAATCAAGAAGTAGTTCTCGATTGTCAAAGCGTAAACGAGCTCTTTTTACGCTTTTTATCCATTCGTGGATGCTGGCATCGTTAGTTCTATTAAGGATTTCATTCGTTCTAATCATATTCTTTGCTGGTGCTAGGGGAGTGATAATGGGGGCTGTTCTAGTGGGCAGCTCAGTGGGTCTTTCCGTTGATATACTTCTTGTTAGTGGTGGATTCGTGAGTGCAGTTTGCTGAGAAATTGACTGTCTAATTTCTAATGTCGGAAGCTCGGTGGATCGTGGGAGCTGTGTTATTATTCCTCGTCTAGGGACCTCAGTTTTTTGAGCATCGGAATCCGAATCGTCGTCCGTTATAAGTGCTGTACTTTTTGCAACTTGTTTAATTTCCCGTCTCTTGTTGTGATTTTCATCGTTAAATGTGGCGAGTTCTTCCTTCATTCTGGAAGTCTCGAGTCTCAACGCTTGCATTTCCAATCGCAATTGCTGAATGGGATCCAGAGCTAATAAAGAATCCGGTGCTGTGTGCGTTGGAGATTGTGCTCTCGGTGTGGGTTGAGTATTGTTGGGAGATGTCATTGCCGTAAGGAATAAAGGAATCAGGTCGTGTGATGAATCAGAAGTCTCATCAGTATCGTCAGTTGCGTAAGTTACACCGTTGTTATCTCGATACTTTGCGTATGCCAGCGTAAAATATCGGTCTCGCTCCTGTTATCTGATAAGCGAGGTTATCGTTTCCTTTGGATCTATAGTCTTTCAATGCAGTTGAATGCGAGAATATCGTCTATTATAATTTCTCTGATTCCAAATAAAGTGAAATTAAATTTGATTTCACGTTAATCTCCTTCTTCAGACAGCAAGGAGGACTCATTCTCTTTGCAATTCGATACGATTTGTTTTTTATTTAAATGCTTACTTTTTCTAAATTTGCTGGATGGCTTGATTTTTTCTGGTTGGCAGCTGGGAGTCCGTGGAGTTCCTCGTTGTTAACTTGGATTTGGGCGTTGGCCGATGACTGGTCGTCGGTCTTCCAAACGTTTTTACGCAGATGCGTCTTCGGCCTGATTGCGGGCCTCGTTCAATTTTTGAATTTCGGAGAAAACAGTGATTTTACGTTGTATAGCGGCTATTCAATTGACCAACTATTTTTAGCCACTATTTCCTACTTTTCAGGTTGTCGGGTCACCCGTAGGTAGATCCGGAGTTCAAGTGAATTTCGCAAAATTCTTTCCTTTCTCGTCCTAAATGAATTCCGTAGAATTCCTTTCCAGGATTCGTCACAAGAATTGCTTTTACAGGATTTCTCTATTGTATCCATGGATACAGAAATCGAAAATGCAATCCTGGTAGGATCGCCAAAATGTTACGCGTAAAAATGCTTGATTAGCTTTTTTGTGTAAGCTGGAAGTCAATCTCTGACTTCGAGCGCTTTATTCGCGTTTATGAGGACAGGTCAAGAACTAAGCTCCTCAGAGAGGCGGTGCTTTATATCTGCTAATTAGACGTAGAGTGGAGGTAATTGTCGGCTCGTAACATTATTATCCCACAGTAATTTTTATAATTAATTCGTATTCTGGAAACAATAACATCTCCACTCATTTGACTGTTTTTAATATACTTAAGTAACTCTCAGAAGTTAAAACATTATTTAAAATTCATTTCATTTTATTCTGTTAATAACGCCAAATTTAAAAAAAAAAAAAAAAAATCTGTCAATTTTCAATTTAGTAGAAATCACACCTTTCTTATTTATTATACTATTAAATGCATCTAATTTGAAAAGATATTTTTTCATTTCAAAAATCAGTGATTTCTTCAATTATTTTACAATTTACATATTTTACTTCATTCATTACATATTGAATTAGTTTTAATAAGTACCTTTAGTAAGCAAAATTCGGTAAATATTATTTGTATTATATTGTAAATTTATGTCCAAAGTCATTTTTTATTCTAATTAAAGAATCAATATTTACTGAACTTTAGTCCAAAGGTACAAATTATATAACAACTTTCATTCCTTATTATCAATCAACCACTTCAATACTTCAATAATATCATTTATTAACGTATTATTTTATCATCCAATAAATTAAAATTTGATTGCGAAACTCCAATTGAAAACAATTCTGATCTATAAATTCATGTGCGATTCAATGCAATTAGATGTATCGCATGACCAATCTCCATTTTTATATTAACCTCTATTTAATAATATAAAATCATTTACAAAATTATTTTTCAAATTAAAGTCATCAATTATATCCAAAAGACGGTTCATTGGCTTACGAAACAATTCAGTGCAATAGACCGTACACTGATTCTATTGCATATATACAATTCACTGCAGTTGCAGACATTCAATTCTAGTCACTGACAAATTTTTCAATTGCTATATAACAATTGGATATTAAATGCAATTCACCATATTCGACTTGAAATGCGTTTCACCAAAATTGCCGATTGACGATTTTATTTTTAACTTGCAGTCAATCGATTTTAAATCGATCTTTTTTTGCAGGGTTACGATGTATTTTCGACATGGTAAAGATATATTAACGACATGGACATAGGATGTCTTAAAGTCGTCGTAAAGATCTCGTAACGATTTCGTAAAGACGTCGTCAAATTTTGTGCCCACTAAGTAATCTATTTAATAGCCTCACAAACGTTGCGGATAACGTACTCTCGTGACCGTAGGTGAAGAAACAATTGAGGGGTCCAAGATACACACAAGGCCCAACAGACGAGCAAAGCGATGTTGCCACTTAGCAGTGACGAGAACAGCGTTGACACGATCAAAATTATTGCTGAAATGCTGAGAAATACAATTCGACCACTTTCTTGAAATTACATCGATTTTCTCCTTCACAATTTTCAACTGAAATTTACTGAAATTATATACGAGATTGAATAGACCTCACTCAAGATCTATGCAAGAATCTGGATTCGATTTAATGAGCCCCATCCCTAAAAATACCCCAAACTGTAACAAATGCTGAGAAATACATTTCGACCACCTTCTTAGCACTACATCGATTTTCTCCTTTACAATTTTTAACTGAAATTTACTGAGTTTGAATATAAGATTGAATAGACATTTCTCAAGAACTGTGCGAAAATCTGGATTTGAATTAATTAGCCTCCCCTCTAGAAATTCCCTCAAGATTCGCAAATGCTGAGAAATATATATTTCGATCACTTTCTATAATGCTACATCCATTTTTTCCATTACAATTTTTAACTGAACTTTACTAAAATTGAATACGACATTGAATAGACCTTTTTCAAGATCTTTGCATAAATCTGTATTCAAATTAATTAGCCTTCCCCATAAAAATACGCACAAGAGTCACAAATTCTGAGAGATACATTTCGAACACATTCTCAATACTAAATCAATTTTCTCCTTTAAAATTTGTACATGAAATTCACAGAAATTAAATATGCGATTGAATAGATACTCCTCAAGATATGTGCACGAATCTGAATTCAAATTAATTAGCCACCCACCTGAAAATACCCCAAAGAGTCAAAAATGCTGAGAAATGCATTTTGATCACTTTCTTAATACGACATCGATTTTCTACTCTAAAATTTGTAACTGAAATTCACTGAAATTGAATGCGACGTTGAATAAACTTTTCTGAAGATCTTTCAAAAAATCTGGATTTGAATTAATCACCCCCCCCCCCCCCTAAAATACCCCTGATAGTCACAAATGCTGAGCAATAAATTTCGATCACTTTCGCAAGTAGATTGGTAAGAAGGTTTCTGGCTCACTTTTTCCCGTACGATTAGAAAACTTGCGGCTAGAATGTAGAGGGTTATGTAGTTGGTTTCGCTCCTTGTGCTGACTTACGAATCAGAGTGTCGAAGTATCCGATTCTTAATATCTATATTGAAAATCAGTACTTGAAGCCGGGAATTGAACTTTTTCACCCAAAAATATGGAATAGGACATGACATCTGACGTCACAATATCAAGCTATTAATGTCTGCTATCCTCGAAATTAAATTTTCCTGCCCTACAATAATATAATTTATATATTAAATGTTTATCGCAATGGTGTTATATGACATTGAAAATTTTCAATATTTGCGGCCATCTTAATGACTCATGGCTTCCTGTGATGCGCGCCGACACCATGCGTCAGAGATGAAATTAGATCTATATGCTGATACGATGAGCAGGCTTTGTTTTTATAAACAAATGGATTGTTTGGACATTCCACAACTATGCGGTACTTGCCCGACATAGTTTCTTGGATATTTTTAATATTAAATTCCTTGGAAGTTCTCCTTTGATATCTGCCGATAGCAAGTTGACGTCATATTTTTTCCAAGAATTGGACGAAAAACGTAAGTTTAATGTTGGTGAGCATGTGGATTCATCTACAAATGTATTGTTTATACATTCCATAAGTATGCGTCATTCGTCTGACGTAATCTCTTTGATATTTTAAGTATGAAATTCTGTTCGATTTTTGCCGACATCATGCGTAAGGGGTCTTCTATTTCATGTAATGTTAAGCAATTTGTGCTATGCACAATTCCATTCTCATGACGTCATCCTATTTTCAGGAATCCTAATCTACAAGGTTATCATTCTTCATCAATATTGAGATTATATGTGGGAGCGCTCTCTTTATTTTGTCTAGTGCAATATTAACACGGGCCAAGCGTTCTTGTAGAATAAAAAGTGTGTAAGATCTATTTAGAAGCAGAAGTGCTTCGGTGATTTCTGAAACTGATAACAAACTTGCAGTAGTGAGCTTAGAATCTGTGCCGTGTTCTTATATGTCCGCTGACTGCAGTTTGATTTGAAAATGGATTTCAAAAATGATAAAAAAGTTCTACAAATCCTGAAGATGGGGTATAAACTTATCCTTGAAAAGCAACCCCCATCAGCTGAAGAAATTAGATGGTGGACGAGGGAAGAAACTAGAACCATCAGAATATTAAATAAAATGCTAAGCAAGAAAAAACATGTATATTTATGGGGCAAAAACGTAAGATTATGGCATTGATTGCTAATTTCAAGACAGCAAGCAGGAAATTTAAGAAGTTGCTGAAAACAGAAGATGGCATGAGTCAAGCTTCGAGGAAACTACGAGAGAGAATAATTTGGGATGATGTGGAAAGTTCTTTTCAAACGCGGATAAGAACTGGGGTGATATCAAATCTAATTCATAAGGATTTAAATACATTTTTGGATGACTGCAAACACATGTTCACTCCACTAATTGGAAGCACATTAAATAGTTTGGGTAATATTAAAGCTTTCATTGAATTTACTGGGATTTTCAAGGCAATAGTCGCTGGCGAAGAAAAAATAGTTGGAAAATGTGTTTGTACTAAGAATGACCATATTTTTACAACCAAAAATTTTTGGTGGATGTTTTGAGGAAAAAGTTAGAGAACAGGTTCAAGTTGTAATTGATAAGCTAAAAACAACAGATTCGGGTTGGAGTTTAATAAAAGTCATAAGTTTCTTAAGCGATGAGAAATCTGAAAAACCTATCATACACCTTTTTATGATTAAAACTAAATTTGATTCAGGCACAGAAGTCTGTAATTTTTCTTTGATTAAAAATGTATCTGGACTGGTAAGGGCACAAATTATAGAATCTAAATGTAGCACTTACTTTTGTGACAGGTGATTGTGCCACTTTGAATTTAAGAAATCTCTTGAAAAACATAGTATTGATTGTGATAATCTGAATAACATCTGCACGCTAATACTTCCCACAGAAAAAGATAACATTTTAAAGTTTAAAAATTATAAATACAAGGAGAGGGTGCAATTTGAAGTATATGCTGATATAGAGAGGTTGCTAGAGCCAGTTACCAACATTCAAGGAAATGCTCATCAAAAGCATATACCTACCGTTTTTGCTTATTACACAAAATGCACTTTTGATGGTTCGCAATCTGAACATCAAGTTAATCGTTGAAAAGACTGCTTCACGTAGATTGTCTATGAGTTAAAAAACTTAGCTGAGAAAGTAGATTCTTGTTTTAAAAATCCTCTACCAGTGGAACCCTCGACATTGAAGCAATTTATGATTTTCAAAACACAAAAGTTTGTCATATTTGTGAGCAAGATTTTAACAAAGATGATGTTAAACATCGTGATCACTGTCATTTTACGGGGAAATATCGCGGCCTGCTCATGACAGGTGTAGCGTAAATGACCAAGCTCACATATAATTCCCATAGTGTTTCATAATTTATCTGGCTACGACTCTAATTTTTTCATAAAAGAATTGGCAACAAGGTTTAAAGGTGATATCTCATTATTACCTATTAATAAAGGAAAATATATATCCTTTACAAAAATGTGCAAAATGAGAAAGTTAAACTTAGATTTATTGACTCTTTTCGATTTATGCCGAGTATCGTCTCCAAATAAGCTTCAAATCTTAGCAATGATGAAAAATTAATAACAAGAAAATATTGCAAAAATGATGCAAAACTAATAACAAGAAAATGTTGCAAAAATGACGAAGAATTTAAATTATTAAGAAGAAAAGGTGTATTTCCATATGATTACGTTGATAATTGTCAAAAATTATATAAAGATTGTCTACCAGCAAAAGAGGAATATTATTCGAAATTCAATAATGAGGGTATTTCAGATGAAGATTATAATCATGCCTGCAGGGTTTGGGGAGAATTTAATTCTAAAACGTTAGGTGAATATTCATATTCATAATTGAAAAATTATGTCTTCTTTTTGGCAGACATTTTTGAAAGTTTTAGATGTCGTTGTATTGAAACTTATAATTTAGATAAGCCGAAAACCTGGAGTTCATTTGATTAAACAAAATAAGATTACTCTCAGCTGGCGAGATGGTAAGAGGATGCTGCTACTTCCTCATATAACCGACACACTTCCATGGGGCTACAAAACTCAATCACAGAAGGCAATGGATGTGGATTAAGAGAAATGTTCATTTTTGATAAATGAATTTTGGTTCTCTAAGAAGAGTTGAAATTATGTACATCAATTCGAAAACTTGTGTAAGTGTTCATTTTTGATAAATGAATTCAATTCTCATAGAAGAGTTGAAATTATCTACAGCGATTCTAAAACTTGTATGCATGTTCATTTTTTAACGAATAAATTTAATTCACCAAAAGAATTCAAATTATTTGCAGCGATTATCAAAACTTGTATATAAGTATATAAAGTCATTTATTTGATAAAAAATCAATTTATTTAGTTGATTGTTTTAACTGATGTAACCTTGATATATACCTCCATGGAAATAGGTTAAAAATAATTATACGTAAATTTCAGATAATATATTAATTTATTCATGAAAAAGTTACATTTCTTAAAAATATATTACATTTAAAATAGTTTATTTGATATCCAATTTTTCAAAAGTGTAACATTTTGATGTGCACAATTCAATTCCTTAACACTCATATGTCAATAAAATTATGTAATTATGTAACATTATGTAATAAATAAACGTCAATAAAATTAGGTGACTCTTGTCATAAATATTTTAACGAAGTACATCCTAATTTATACAAGTCAATCATTTTCACAGACTTCATTGCAAAGCATTTTAGCCCATTTTTCTTTTCCAATCCTTTGACATAAACTTTACTAGCATATTTGTATATAGTTTCCATTATAGCTTGCATAAATATATAAGGTACGTCGCCAAAGTTCCAAGGACGGCTATGGTAATTATATTTTAAGCATTGATTCATATATTTATACTTCATGGAGATGACGTTTCAGTCAAAAGGTGATTGGAATACAATATTAAATGATTCAACTTGATCGCTGATAAAGGATACAGCTAACTCTTTTATTATAAATTTCCTACATGGTAATTTGAAACCCTGCATGTCCACCACACACTTCATGCTGAATGCAATTGAAGTGATTTGCCAAAATGTTAGTAGTTTTATACTAACTTCATGACCTGTCTACCTAATGGCTTATATTCAATTATGCGATCATGTGAAATTATACAATAAGCTGACGTTTGATTAGGAAAGTTTTCTTTGACCACAAATTCTAGGCGAACATCAACCGGTCCATACTTTAATTATTCATTCTGTTTTGAACTATCAATAACCGCTAGTGGAGCATACTTTATGAATTAATTTTTCATTAAAAGTGCAAGAGGGGCCTTACCATAATAATTATCTTGAAAATTAGTATACATCTCATTAAGAACAGCAAACTGACTTTCATCTATATCTAGAATTAAATTAGCATATGGATAACTTTGTGAATTTAAAAGCAATTTCACATTGTATATTTTGCAATGTTCGAAATAGCTTGCATTTTTAGTCGACACATTTTTTCTGTTTGTCTGAAAACCTCACATATTATAAAACTAGGTTTTTCACATGGATTAATGTTTTGACAGTCCAAATATGATTCGAAGTAGTTGGTAGTAATGGATACTCATACAATTCCCAAGCACGAAAGCTTATTGGAATAGGTGGATCATTTTCAATATACTTTAGCAATTTAAACTGACGTACATCTGACAATCTAGTGTATGGTAATAACCATTCAATTTAGTTAATTTCTTTTTCAAATGGTTCAATAGCCGCTGCAGCTGCTGGTACTGTTTGTAAAACTGCATTTGCATCACTCTTCAATCTTCTTATGATGAGCTTATGTTTAGCATTCATAATGATGGTATAATAATTTTCAGCAAACCCTAATATCATACTGAGCAGTATGGAAACATCAAAATAACCAGCTGCATTGGTTAATATCTGTTCAATGTTACATTCAACCTAACCAGCATACTCCAAGAATCTACTCCGACCTGATTGCATGGATACATCATTTTTCATAAGACTCGCGAAACCAACATTTTTGTTTTCATCAATTTCTACACCATTGAGCTCATATCTTGCTCCTTCAAATAAATGACAAATTGCATTATTAAGTAAAACTGTATTAGTCACGGGGGTTCCCAGATAACAAAATACCTGCACAGTGCGAGCATTATGGGACGCACGCGTGCGGATAAGGCCGCATTACGTGAGCTCATATCACCACGCAGATGTGTCTTCCATGTGGTCGCATATGTTTCGCATATCGCGCGAGTCGCACGTGTGCGGGTGAAATGCGAGCAAGTAGAGCGAGTGAAGTGATTGTCGCATTACGATGAAAATATTCAAATGATAACTCGATAAATACCATTTGAACTTGGCACTTAATAACGAATAATAAAAAGAATATGATTTTTCGAGCCAAACTCAAATAGTCTTTACAGACTTCTCATTCTAATGTCATGAAATATAAGACTTTCCACGTGCGAGGAATGGAGGTTATATCATTTGTTTATGTACTTAACACAGAAGTAAAACGAATATATGGCATATAATCCCTTGCCACGTACAAATTGAGAAAACACTAAATCAGTGGAGATACAAAATTATCACAGGCAAAGAATATATTTTCCACAGCACGAAAAACAACCGAGAAAACCGAGTAAAAACACGCGATGTAGCCCGCCATCCGCGAAGTGCAAGGCTGGTGAGGGGTTGAGGGGTACGGTCCGTTGGCCGCTGGTGCTGAGGTTAAATCAACATGGCGTCGGTGACTGGAGGGAAAATAAAAAAAAAATGTAATGAAATAATAGAATCGATGTTTTTTCATATAGATTTTAATATTTTATTAGATAGATATTAAAAAACAAGAACGAATTTTCAAAATAGTTTTTCACACTATATAATAAGCTAATGGAAAATTACTTTTTAGTAAGATACTAACTTTACCTAATACATGCATACATGAATTGCGCTCTCATTGTGCTCGCACTTCATGATCGCACGTGTGCGAGCACTCTGCGACTCCTTGCACTTGCACTTAAGTTCCCATCACGCACAGTGTGTTGAAAACGCAGCATTTCTGCACGCACGACGTGAGACTCGCCGCGTGCGAGTAAAGCGCGACGCACGATTGTTATCTAGGTTCCATCGTCCTTTGTAAATCTTCCTTGTATATGAAATGAGCTTTTGCTTGGTGGTAGACAATGATCTTGATTTTGAACAGCAATTCTTATCTCATCGCTGTAATTGAAGCTTGATGAAGCATATGGTTCTTGTGCATGTACTTCATAATGTACAATTGACTCATCAAGGATAATTGGAGAATGAATATTTTAAAGCTCCCCTTTCATGACAAGATTATGAAATGTCGAGATATAAAAACACAAAAACTAGTACAAAAAACCCTTTTTATTGAAAATAATATCCATTATCGCAAAGACTTGATGTATAATCTGATTATTATAATTTCACCGCGAAAATTAATCAGATGTCCGTCTTGATCAACTATCCGCATCTGAATATTATCTATTGGCTTGACGGCGATCGGCAAGTAAATGACGTGTGAGAACTTCAACCATCTTATATCGCGGTGGCACAGCGAGAAGAAATGCATGAATAGTATGTACTTCCTGATTGTTCATGTATGCATCTGCAGTTATACTACACTCAATTCTCAGAGAATCTACTTTAATTATAGATACAGGTTGATCAGATTCATAATGCTTATTAGATTCTAGTTTTCATTTTGCAAACCCCAATAGATGACCAATTACCGGGGTGGTAGGAGGAGTCAGGATAGGAGGGGTTAGAATTTGGTCACTAGCGTATGCAGATGACATAGTGTTGCTGGCAAATAGTGAGGAAGCCTTAAAGGAGATGATGAAGAGGTTGAGAAGATACCTGGATAAGAAGGGGTTAGAGCTGAATGCAGAAAAGTCCAAGGTTATGGTGTTCAGAAAAGGAGGGGGAAGGGTTGAGGGAGGAGAGTGAACGTGGAAGTAAAAGGGAAAGGAGGTGTAGGAGGTGAAAGAGTTTGTGTACTTGGGCTTCGTGTTTCGGAGGAATGGGGGAGTGGATGGTCACATGAAAGAGAGAGTGAGGAGAGAAAATGTGGTGATGAGGCAGGTGTGGCGGTTGGGAAAGAAAGTGAAGAGGTAAATAGAACGCAGTAGAGGTATAAAAGTGGACCCTGGGGTTGCCAAGGAACACGCCTAAGTATATTGTCAGGAGGGAGACGGGGAGAACGAGTGTACGGATTCTAGCAGGGAGCAGGGCCACAATACTTATATACTGGAACATGAAATTCCAATGGAAGATTGTTGATAACTCTGTTAAGTAAACCTCTACCACGTCTTACTTCGTTCGAGGTTCACTTACGACTGACTCCAATTTTGTCTCCATGTACAATCATATCTGTTTGGGGGATACTTTAAGACTGAAGAACTAACCTATTTAAACTAGGCATTTATAGTTTTTAATTCAGTCATATTCAAGATGCAGTTCCAAGCAAAATTTTTGAAATTACCTATAGTGAATTTTGATTCTCTCACGCAACATGAAAAAAAAGAAAAACGACATGAACAGTTGTTATCGAACAGTATACCAGCAATATTCTGTGGACCATCCAACTGTGGGAAAACTAATGCCTCGATGGCTCTAATAACACATCCTAATGGGTTACGAGTTGAAAACGTGTATGTCTACCCAAAATCTCTAAATCAGCCCAAGTATCAATTTTTATGAAAAATTCTTCAAGCAGTAGATAGTTTTGAGTTCTATCCTTTCAATGAACATGAAAATGTAGTAATACCAAGTGAGGCACGATCAAATTCTGCAATAGTTTTTGATGATTTTTCTTGTGAGAAACAAGACAATATAATATAATATTATGCACCTAGGGGGAGAAGAGGTGCTTTTGTGACGAGTGTTAATTTTACACGTAAATGTGGTAACTTACCATGGATTAACCAAGAGTCATTTTTTAAAATGTCCATAAATTTCCGGAAATTCATGAAAATTTCCGGTCATTTATGGTAATTTTACAGGTATATATGGTAACTTTCCATAATCAACCGCAAAATTCTATTGTCTGAAACCAAAATTTCCTCACATTTTTCACCGTGAGTGGGCTGATAATCGTAAAATGCGAGCTCATAGATGCATAATTTTCAATCTTCCTCTTTGAAGTCACTTTTTAGTCCCTAGGGAGTGAAAAGTAGAGCTTTAGCCCCGCTTCATAAGCGTCCAAAAGGGCTGAAATCATGCATGTGTCATAGAAAAGGTTTTTTCTCTATGGTCAGACATAAGGATGTCGATTTTTTTTGCTTGAGTCGAGTGTCTGCACGTATTCCTGAACATCTCATACGAGAAAACTTTATTTTTTTGGTGTTATTTAAACAAGATGAAATGAATCTCAAGCACATTTACGACGATCATGTGGATAGTGAAATACCTTTTATGCGATTTAAAGAGTTGTGTTTAGCTTGCTGGAATTATAATAAACATAGATTTGTTGTAATCGATAAAAATAGTAATCTTAACCAAGGGAGATATAGAAAGAGATTTGATTGTTTTGTCAACCTAAATGAATGATAGATATATAGACCAACAGTTATTGAATACAGACAGTTGCATTTCAGACACAGTTTTATTAACATATCTCTCAGAAATGAAAATCTTTATAAGCAAAAAGGTCTTTCACATCAAATTGCTAACGCAAATGAATCAATACATCGAAAGTAAATTGACTAATAAGGATAGGTAAACAAACAACTGAGCAAGTCTTAAGCAATAATTTTAAACCAATCTTTACTACACTTGAAAAAATAATGCATGATATTGAGATAGTTAAAAACATTGATCCTTTTAAAGAAAAAATCGAGAATGAGATGAAGAATGAGGTGAAAAATGAAGATTTTGAGAATGAAGATCTGCATGGTCATGATGATGGTGAAATATCATTCCAGTCAGCTTAGGAAGAAGCAACAACAACCTCAACTAATGATATCGCAAACAATTATCTTTCAGTAATACGTAAAAAGAAGGATCATGATAATGTATATGGTGTATACAAATTATCTAAAAATAGATACATGATTGGGAATTCGTCAATAAGTTTTGATAACCATAAAATTAATGTGGGTGACACTTGTTATCCGCAAACCAGAGGCTTACTGGAACAATTATTCAAAAAGACTCCTGATGAATCTTTTATAAGTGATGCTGATCAGGAAAATGAAAAAAGTATCGTTCTTGCAACAAATGCGCATAGAATGTATTATTCAGCTGATGGGAGACTGTTAGCATCTCAAGCTGCTATGACGTATTCGAACATTATATTAAGCAAGCTAAGATGGAAAGTCGAGGTCCACCAGGAGTTGAATTCAAAGTCACATCCGAAGGTAATTTGGATATTGAAAACAAAAAGTTGTGCAATTCAGCTGATCCTCAGGATCTAAATGATGCAGTAAAATTAAATCTAACACAACGTATGATGCAACATGAAATAGAGTCTATGTATGAAGTTATAGCATCCTTGCGAAGTGAAGTTTTTAACAACAGTATGATGATTATCTCTTCTACAAATGAACATTTGAAGAACTTAAAAATTGACGCTAAAACCAAACAAAAGCTGGTGAGTCGTAATTCAGAGCTCATATCTTAGCTGGACACCAAGGTGATCGCACTCGAAAATGGACGAAGAGAAGCTGCAGGTGGTGAAGGAACTGCATAAGCCTAAGAGGAGAAATTACCAAAGTCAGCATGTTGGCCTCCGTGGTATTGACGAAACGTGGCAAGCCGATCTCGTTGAAATGATACCAAATGAGCAAGAGAATAGGGGTTATAAATACATATTAACCATCATGGACATATTTCCAAAATTTGCTTGGGCTGTCCCTATTAAGACCAAGAGCGGTGATGATGTAACTGGTGCAATGGAATCGGTACTAAGTAAAGGCCCTGTGCCTCCGAACTTACAAGTAGATAAAGGCAAAGAATTTTACAATTCAAAATTTGAAAATCTTATGAAATGATATAGTATAAATATGTACTGGACATTTAGTAATTCGAAAGTGTCGATCTGTGAGCGTTTTAGTCGCACGTTGAAAAATAAGATGTGGGCGCAATTTATTTTGCAAGGAAATTATAAATGGGTATATATTTTATCTGATTTAATGTATTCTCTTAATGATAGCAAACATCGAACTATTATAATGAAACCGAAAGATGTTACCACTCAATATGAGACGAAATTGCTGTTGAATGTTTACAATAAACTTAAGGTTAAACATAATGTTAAGAAATAAAAATTGAAATCGGATGATAAAGTGCGTATTAGTAAATTTCAGCATGTTTTTGAAAAAGGTTATACACCAAATTGGACAACTGAAATATTTACTGTGAGTCACGTAAAGGATACTGCACCTGTAACGTATATGCTCAAGGTTATGGAGATAGGGCTGCTGTAGGTAGTTTTTATCAACTAGAACTCGCAAAAGTCAAGCATCCAGACATCTATCTTGTTGAAAAAGTACTCAAGAAACGTGGCAACAAATTATTTGTAAAATGTCTAGATTTTGATCATTCACACAGTACTTTGATTGATAGATTCAGTAGATAAACTGCTGTATCAATATTAAGTTTTCTGTGAATAAATTTGAATATTTCAAGCAACAATTTTTCTTAAGCCTGTCTATTCATGCAAAACTAGCATGTCGCTACACTGACGCTGTCTAGTTTTGCTACGTGTTTGATTCAAACCTTTCTGCTGTCTAGTCGCAGTCTTGGCGCTATCTGGGAGTTCGTTACGAATTTGAATATGTAAAGATTGTCCACATTTTAGCTAGTCTCTAGATAGAATCACGGTTTAGATTTAAAAAAAAAATAAAAGAGGTGAATTCAGAAGATAATCATTTTGGAATGAAAGATTTAGAAAATTACAACACACAACTGCACAAATCCTCAAGCAATAATTAATTTTACACTCTTACATACTCAAGATAGTAAACGATAATTGTTAAAGGCGATCGAAAGCTTAATACAAGAACTGTATTCTTGAGAAAGATTTCGATTTTTTGAGAGTAAGCCCCCTTTCTTCGGCGCACGTCACATATACTTAGCTGGGTTGTCAGGCGCCAGGCACCTCTTCGGCGTCACTCCAAAATATTCACGAATTCAAGCTAGTTAAACTAAACTAAGATAGCTCAGGGAGAGGGATTCATGGGGGCGAGAAAAGTACTTAGAATTTTTAATTTTGTAAAAAATAGTAAAACTATGGAAAGTTTAATAACATTAAATATGAATTGATACAAAAAGAATGAATATACAAAAGAGTCTAGCCTTGAAACAGGATTATCCCTTTTACCCGCTCATATTTAAACAAAGAACTGAAAAATCCGTTGAGGCTGGTTGGTTTAAATTAACCTCAAAATTAAAATTTAACTAACAAACAAAACTCAACTTGCATACTCAAATAAACCCGAAAACAAAAGAAAACGGAGAAATGACGCCTACATTGATCTCTGGAATCCGAGTTCTCTCAAGCAAAATATGACGCCAGTCCGGCAAGACAAAAGTAGACTCGTCGAAGCAGGCAAGCAAACAATCCGCAATCCTTCCCTCTACTCACAAAAGTCGATGTCCGACACGAAACTGCGCTCCTGCGTCCTCTCCACTCGCCAGTTCCTTCCCCCTCGCGCCCAGTTCTCCATCCAGTCGGTGCTGCCCTCACAAGCTCGATTTCAGGGACTGAAGTTGATGGAATTCGGACAGTTCCGGTATATGGAATGTCGGCCGGCACAAGATGGATGCTTCCGTGTATTGTGACAGGTATCAGGTCCGGCATGGCCTGGTATTTTACCATTAATCCTTTTAGTTGTGATTATCTTGGAAGTCTATAGGTTTTTATCCGAATGGACCCAATAATCGCATGTAGTGTGACACGACCGTCGATAAGTGTGGTCAGCTTGACCAAGTGAGGTGGAGCGGGTGGAATAGTGCGTGGTGTCGGTGATTGGAGCTGGTGGCAGTGTTTTTCCTGCCGTATTTTCTTCATAAAAGATGAAGTCGCCGATTCCAGGGATCGCTGCAGGACGTCAGATTCCTCCTCACCATACAACTCCAGGTATCTAATCTAACCCACTAGGTAATAGCCCTTCACATAAGTTTCATTCGAAAGTTCCCAATCTAATGGCTATCTATTTACTATTTGTTCTCAAAAATTACCATAGAAAATACAATCGTTCTCATTGATCGCACCTCAAGTTATAATAAAAACTTATAACTAAATTCATATCTCTAATTGGAGCTCGTGCCGGCCATGGGAATAATCGCCCTCAAATGTTTAGTTTTTGTAATTCTCACTATCTGGGGAAGGATCCATAACGGGTGACTAGCCACAACGTTACAGGTGAAATAATTTCGATTTCTAATTAGAGAAAAGTGTTGATACGTTGTGAGGATTCCTGGAACTGGGATGATGTCAACAGAATGGAATTTTGTTTACCAGGAATTGTTTAACATTACGTGAAATATGAGACCCCTGACGCATGATGTTCGCAAACATCAAAGGAATTTCATAATTCAAAATATCAAAGAGATTATGTCAGGAGAGTGATGCATACTTATGGAATGTGCCTCGAAATAGCAGCAGCATTTCATCAATGCATACTAAATCGCTCAGGCTCATTGGAAACTTGGTTCAGAATGTCATTCAAAAACGTCAGAACATTGCTACCAACAGAAGAAGAACGATCTAAACATTTACCTCATCCTCGTTGATGGCTTTTAGGAGGCTACTGAAGAGCTGAACCTTCGGACATGCACAGGGTAAGAGGGGAAGCGAGGGGAAGCTTCACGCCCCGGTCAAAAAGACCGGTGTACGGGCTGCAGGTTAAAATCGGTTACTTCGATACTCTGATTCGTAAGTCAGCACAAGGAGAGAAACCAATCTGACAGCCTTCTATATTCTAGCCAAAAGTTTTCTAATTGTACGTAAAAAGTGAGCTAGAAACCACCTTACCCATCTACTTTCGCAAGACTACATCGATTTTCTCCTTTACCATTTTTAACTGAAATTTACCAAAATTGAATACGACGTTAAATAAACTTTTCTCAAGATCTGTGCAAAAATCTAGATTGAAATTAATTGTTCTTCCCCTTAAATATACCCCCAGGAGTCACGAATGCTGAGAAAAACATTTCGACCACTTTCTTATTGCTACATACATCGATTTTCTCCTTTAAAATTTTCAAATGGAACTCACTGAAATCAAACACGACGTTGAATATACGTTCCTGAAAATCTGAGTAAAAATCTGGATTCAAATTAATTAGCCTACCCCTTGAAAATACCTCCAAGTGTGACAAATTCTGAGAAATACATGTCGATCACATTCTTCATACTACATCGATTTTCTACCTTATAAATTTAACTGAAATTTACTTAAATGAAATAGACGTCGACTAGACGTTTCTCAAGACCTTTCTTGATACCACATCGATTTTTTCCTTTACAATTTGTAACTGGAATGTACTCAAAGTGAATACGATGTTCAAGAGACCTTTCTCAATATCTGTAAAAAATCTGGATTCAAATTAATCAGCCTTTTCAACTAACATTTACTGAGAATGAATACGTCGCTGGTTAGGCCTTCTTTGAAATCAGTGCAAAAATCTGGATTTAAATTAATCAGCCTCCCCCTAAAAATTCCCCCAAAAGTCACATCTGCTAAGGAATACATTTCAATCACATTCTTCATAGTACAACGATTATCTACTCTACAAATCCAACTAAAATATACTGAAGTTAAATACGACGTTGAATGGACCTTCTTCAAGATCTGTGCAAAAACCTGGATTTAAATTATTCAGCCCGTCCTATAAAAATACCACCAATTGTAAGAAATGCTGAGAAATACATAAGAATACATCGACTTTCTACTATAAAATTTTCAACTGAAATTTGCTGAAATTCAGTACGACATGGCATAGATCTTCCTCAACATCTGTGCAAAAATCTAGATTTAAACTAATTAGCCTCCCCCCTAAAAATATCCCAAACAGTCACATATGTTAAAGAGTCACATATGTAAAAACTGAGTTTCTCAAATTTGAAGCTTATGTTTTGTGACAGGGTAAAGTTTGACTTACCTGTCACTTCAAAGTGATATC
>CAKNXH010064450.1:30960-51123 GCA_932178445.1 Andricus quercusramuli | reverse complement strand
GAACCAGGGTATCTGCCATTGACGGGTGGTCTAAATAAACCCTTGCAGTTTAAACTGAACACGAGAGAAAAGTTAAGGTTTTACGCACTGACAATGGACTTGAGTTTTGCGGCCAGTATTCTACTAGTGCTTTTGCAAGCTTATCTGTCACAAAGCTTTTAGGCTGAAGTGGTAGCCGCCGTTTATATTAGAAATCGTTGTCCAACAAGAGCTTGAGAAAATCTGACGCCTTTTGAATCATGGCTCAAGCTATAAAGCCTATTGTGCCACACCCTTACTTCTTCACTCTCAGCAGTCGACCCCAGACCTCTTGACGAAGCCTAGTATGTCGACCACCGATCACGTTTCGATTTCCTCTGTTTCCATAAAATGAACACCGAGGGTCTGTTGCCTGAGCCTAGCTAATGCCAGGCACTGGCATAATACATGCAGGGATGTTTCGTCATCCCTGCCGCACCTCCTGCACTCCGTCGTGGAGCTATACCCCATTTTGTGCATATGATAGTTCAAGTGATTGTGCCCTGTCAGGGTCCGTACCACTGTCCTTATGTCTTCCTTGGGTAAATTCAAGATTTCCCTGGCTCTGTCCATCCTAAAGGTATACCCCAGGATGGATTTCGCCTGACGACAACCCTTGGTTTGTTCCCAGTATTCCCTGTGTTTTGTTAGGATCCTGTTTTTAGTAGCCATCCCGACACTGCAAGACGCTATTCCCAGTATCGGTTCCGGTCTTACGATCCCTGTGTGGCCAGGGACCCATATAAGAGCCATTTTGATTCTTTCTGCAAGTTGGTTTAATGCCTTTTTGCATTCCCAAACCAGTTCTGATGTTATGTCTGGTTTCCCTATTGCAGCTAGTGTCGCTTGGCTGTCCGAACAGATCGTGATCTGTCTGCCAGCAGCGTTTTCCTCTATTAGTGTTTCAGCACAGTGTAGGACGGCCAGGACCTATCCCTTTCCCTCTCTTACTGTCATAAATTCCTGCTCCTCACCCTCCCTCTCCCCTGGAGCCATCCATATACCAGATTTCCCCCTGGAGGAGCGGGTTACCATCTTCTTTCCACAGATCCCTATTTGGGATACAGACGCGGAAAGCCTTGGCAAAGTTGAAGCGTTTTGTTATTTTATCTTGCCTCATCTGTAGAATCGGCAGTGTGCTGATATCACTCCGGAGTCTAGTGTGTTTAGTCCCCGGAGTCCATCTATTTGCTCTTGTCAGGCGGCCCATCGCATGAGCCGCTCTGGCGGTTATCGCAAAATGTAGGGGTTCCTCACAGAGCATGAATCCTATCGCCGCTGTAGGCGCAGTCCTCATTGCTCCGGTCAAACCCCTAAATGCTAGCGTTTGTAATCTTCGCAGCCTGTCCTGCATTGTTTTATATTCCGCTCGTGGCCACGAGACCACGGTCGCATGTAGGAGCCTGGGTTGTAAGACAGCAGAGTAGAGCCATGCAAGCATTTTAGGCCTTGACCCCCACGTCCACCCAAAGGCTCTCCTGCACATCCAAAAAGTCATGACAAATTTCCTGCGTTGGGTTTCCAGGTGCTTCGCCCAGCTGAGATTGCTATCAAAGGAGGCCGTTCACTACAATGCACCACAGGAGGGGCGACAGGACACCCCCTGTGGGCACCCCCGCGGAGCTATCCCCCTTAGTAGGCCTTCACCCCATCTGGTTTCGAGTCTTCTTTGGCGTAGCATACTTCCAATCCAGCATACTAGCTGAACTGGCACGCCACATCTCCGAGCCTCTCGACAGATGACCGGCACCCTCTATATCCAAGAAAGCGCCCACAGCGTACCCCTTTTGTTCCAACAGCTGCTCCAATTTTGCTATAACAGCATGAAGCGCAGTTTCTAATGAGCAGCCTGCCTGGAAAGCATGCTGCCCTCTATGTAGCGGGGAGGCCAAAAGCACCTCATCCCTAATGTACCTCTCGACCAGCCTCTCTAGCGTCTTCAAAATGAAGGACGTTAGGCTGATTGGTCGAAAATCTTTGGCAGCAGTGTAACCCTCCCTCTCAGGTTTGGGAATAAAGGCCACTCTGCCATCCTTCCATGCCGATGGCACGTGTTTAAGGGCTATTCTTGCCCTAAATAATTTCGTCAGATGAGGGACAACCAAATCTATGCCTTTTTGTAAAAGCGCTGGATAAATGCCACCCGCCCCTGGTGATTTGAAGGGGCAAAAGGACCCTATGGCCCATTCCACCTTTTTGTAATCAGCGACCTTAGCGGCGAAACTCCAGTCGGCCCTCTCCACCCCCTGGCCCCGGTCTTGCTCTTCTTGGTCGGTTCCGATTCGCTGAAAACTTAGGAAGTGAACTTCCATCAGGTAATTCAGCGTTGCTTGTTCATCCTCGGCAAACTCACCATTATCGATTCTTATGAGCCCGAGGCGAGCTTCCTGATTTTTCGCTAGGATCTTGTGGAGCCTCGCTGTTTCCGGAATGTTTTTCTATTCCCCGCAGAAGCCCCCCAAATCTTCCTGCTTATATTTCCTTATATTTTTATTGTATTCGCACTGGGCCCTCTTATAGATGTCCCAGTCCGAAGGCAATTTAGTTCTATTCGCCCTATTGCACAACATTCTTGTCCTTCTACGGAGTCTCTCCAGGTGGGTGTTCCACCATTCTGCTCCCTTCCTAGACTTGATAGTGCTTGTAGGGCAATTGTTCTTATATGATGTTGTCAGAGCCCTTCGCAGAAAATCCGCGGCGTGCTCCAACTCATCAATGGTACCATAGCTTGTGGGAAATTCCGCAAGCCTCCCTTCGAGTTCCTCTTTATATGAGTCTCAGAGTGTATTTCTGGGGTTTCTGATATTAGAAACCACCGGTTTTCCTAGGGTTAATCGGAACACTATGTGTTTGTGATCCGAAAGAGACTCCTCATCGGAGACTCTGCAATCCACTACCCTGCTCCTCAGTGCACCTAAACATAGAGTAAAATCGAGAACCTCACTCCTGTTTTTAGTCTGGAATGTGGGAGTATCACCCCGATTCAGAATCTCCAGCTCTGTGCCTGCTATATATTCAATTATATCTCTCCCTCTGTCATTGATGTTTGTGCTTCCCCACACCCTGTGGTGAGAGTTAGCGTCACAGGCCAACAGAAGCGGAATCTTATTCTCCTGACAATACCGAATTAAAGCCTCCACCTCTCTGGGAGGCGGAAGTCCCCCGGCATCACCAGGGAAATAAGCCGAGGCAATAAATACCTCTAGTCTTTCTCCGCAACTGCCCCTGAGTTTCACCTTAATAACGGTGAGATCTCTGGAGTAGAATTTAGGCACCAAGATCGCATCCATACCCTTGACGGCTATGCATGCCCTTGGCGTTTTTTTGTGTGGTAACCAGGGTTCTTGGATTAGGGCAAGCCCTGTCTGCACCACAGACATGCGTCTGGCTAGAACCGCCGAGGCGCCTTTGCTGTGGTGAAAATTAATCTGCGTAATGGAGATTCCCGTCTCAGCCATTGAGAGGCTATTTCGGGGAATCTCCGTACGCTTCTGAGACCCCTGCGGATCCCAGTTGGGTCACCCGGACGGTGATCCTACTCGCCCCAAGATAGGGACAATTATCTAGAGCCGCCAGGGCTCTGATCGAGGATTCAGGAAGTCCAACAACTAGAATCCAGCCTCTCCCCTTCGGCCTGGATCCTTGCCCGTCGGAAAATACCTTCCACGAATCAGTTTGTAGGGACGGGTTCTGAGAACTCAGGCACGCCATAACGGTCGCCGGACTTTTGGGGACCGGGAATCAGTACGGTCGCTCGGCGGTACCTTTGCAGACACTCCGTTCCCTTGACTTCCAAGTTCAGACCTTCTTTTAGCCTGAACTTTGGGGGTTTCTCGACAATCCAGTCTCGCGACCAAATGTCAGCGGCTTCTACAACGATGGCTCACGACCTAAGGAAGATGTCATTGAATCTGGGGGCGCGTCCCTCGCGAGGTAACGCGTCAATCCCTTTTGAGATTTCATCCCACAAACTGTCCAAGTCCTCAAGAGTCAGATAGTTATCACGATAACCCGACGCAACGACAACTCTCATCATGGCGTTCCTGTGGCTTCGACATTTTTGTCTCCACCATCTTCACTGTTTCGCACTGCCTCTGGTGGGTTGTCCATTACGGAGCCTCCCTAGAGAGAAATAAGAAACACCCCCCACAGAGCCCCGCTTGTGGAGGGCGGGTCTATATACTAAGGGATTCGACCTGGTATCCCAAAGTCCCCGTTAAGGCACCTCCTTCGAGACCCCCGCCTGTCCCCCTCTGCTGAGGAGGGCAGGCCGGGATGTCAAAGGATTTTTTAACCCTTGTAACATTCAGTTCTCGACACGGCGATCACATCTTAGCTTGGGAGCATGAGAACTCGCGCTCTCGATATTCCAGTGGCTTTGCTATTACCCCCTGGAAGGACCGCTCCTTAGTTTGGGTCTCACCGACCAGAGTCCGTTAGTTCCCCAGAGTAGCCACACCTCGCGATATAGCCCCTCAGGTTCACCAATTTCAGATCTGTGGTCAATGAGCCACGTAAGCCCTCCCACCAGCTACAAGGTCACGCGATCCTTAGGGAGAGAGAGCTGAACATAGGTCATCTCGAACCTTTTGGGTGCACATCTTACGCTCATATCAACACGAAGAACGAAGGAAAATTTGATCCAAAATCAATAAAATGCATCTTCATTTGATATGCTCCTAACTCTAAGGCTCTAAGAGTTGATCGATGTAGAAATCCCACCCGCATAGCAAAATGATGTGAAAGCTCAAGCTGATGGACCAGAAAAATCTGAAGATGAAGACCAAGATGAAGAAGATAGCGGAGAAAACGATCAAACGGAAGAAGAAGATTCTGACGAAGATCAAGGCCAAGAATTTAATAATATTCTATAGATTAATCCTGAAATCCAAACAACGCCATCGAAAGAGGGACCAGGACGTCCTAGAACAGTGAAAACTGGTAAGAATGAAAGAACGAAAAAGGAGTACAGCATGGTTCCGACGACAGAGCGACACGAGGCACAGCTGGTAAGTAATGAGCTAGCAGATCCCACTCTCGAAGAGGCGATGTCCGGATCATGCTCACATGAATAGAAGAAAGCCATACAGGGAGAATTTGATGCGATCAATGACAGCAAAGCCTGGATCTTGGTGAAGCCACCTGCAGGACGGAAAGAAATTGGCTGCCGATGGGTCCTTCAAACTAAGTACAAAGCTGATGGCAGTATTGAACACAGGAAAGCAAGACTGGTAGCGAAAGGATGCTCCCAGCAACCAGGTACAGACTTTTAAAAAATATTCTCACCTGTGACAAGACTTGGTTCAATGCGTATTCTAATTGCTCTTTCAGCAGAGTTAGGTTTAACTCTCTATCAACTCGTCGTGGTGATGGCCTACATCGATGGAGAACTTGAGGAAGAAATTTTTATGGAACAGCCAGAAGAATTGATGAAAACAGGAGAAAAAGATCGAGTTTGTCTGCTAAAAGGATCCTTGTACGGCTTGGAGTAATCAGGCAGACAATGGTACTAGAAAATAGATCAACGTCTCAGAGAATATGGATGTCTGTACATCAAGAAAACGGAAGAAATCATCTTAATCATTCTTGTTTATGTTAATAATTTAATCGTGGCTTCCAACAAAAAGGAAGGATTCGTCAAAACAAAAGAAGATTTAGCACGAGAATTCAAAATTAAAGACTTGGGCCTGCTGCATTACTGCCTTGGAATTGAGTTTGAGCAGGATCCAATCAACAAATCAGTTGGAATGTCACCGCGAAAATATGTCGAGGATACGCTAGCGAAATTTGGGATGACTGAGTGCAAGTCAGACTCAATACCTCTGAATGGCAATATTAAACTTACGAAGCTGATGGCACCAGCCAAACAAGAAGAGGCTGAAGAGATGAGGAAGATCGTGTTCCAATCCCTTACTGGAACACTAATGTACTTGACTGTAGCTACTCGCCCGGATATTACACATGCAGTCAATATTTTAAGCCAATTTAATACAAATCCAGAGAAGGAATACTGGCACATAGCTGAGAGGGTTTTAAAGTACCTTCAAGGTACAAGATGTCACGGTTTGGTATACCAAAAAATTGGAAATTGTTCAAAAGGCTTTATTGAAGCGGACTGGGGAGGCAACATCGAAGATCGATCTTCTTACACAGGATTCGCTTTTAAACTTGGTGGAGCTGCTATCACATGCGAATCAAGAAAGCAATGAACCGCTGCATTGTCCAGCATCGAGGCGGAATACATTGCTTTGACAGAAGCTGCTAAAAAAGCAGTTTAAGTATGCAACTTTCTTGAAGAAGCAGGATTTACAAATCTAACGTTGAATAGTACCACTATACGGACGTTGAATATATTCCTACTGATAAAATGATAGCTGATGTCCTGACCAAAGGTTTACCAAAGATGGGACATGAAAAATGTGTAGCAGGACTTGGCGTGAGAAAATTAGAATACGTAAGCTCACGTTGAGGGGGGCTGTTGAAACTATCGTATTTTAGGTAATTTGAATACGACGTTACAAAGACCTTGCTTACGATCTGTGCACATATCTGAAAATATATAATTTGCGTCCACCCTAAAAATAGCCCCAAGAGTCCCAAATGTTGAGAAATACATTCCAGCTTTCTCCTTTACAATTTTGAACTGAAATTTACTGAAATTGAATACGACGTTCAATAGACCTTTCTCAAGATCTGTGCAAAAATCTGGATTTAAATAATTTGCCTCCAACCTGAAAGTACTCCCAAGAGTCACATGTGCTGATGAATAGATTTCGACTTTCTTTTTTGAAATTTTTACTGAAATATGCTGGTATTGAATGAGACGTTGAATATACCATTCTCAAGATCTGTACAAAAATCTACATTTAAAGTAATTAGCCCCTTCCCTAAAAATACCCCAAAGCGTAACAAATGCTGAGAAATACATGTCGATCACATTCTTCATACTACATCGATTTTTTCCTTTGCAATTTTTAACTGAAATTTACTATAATTGGATATTTAATTTAATAGAACTTTGTTAAGGTCTGTGCAAAAATCTGGATTTAAATTGATTAGCCCTTCCCATAAAAACACCAGCAAGTGTAACAAATGCTGAGAAATGCATTTCGACCACTTTCTTGATACCACATCGATTTTCTACTTTAAAATTGTTAACTGAAATATACTGAAATTGAATACGACTTTGAATTGACCTTTCTCATGATCTGTTAGTAGTAAGGAGCAACTATCAGTCGCCAGTCAGCTTGCCAGTCGGCGGCTGGTTCGGCTTCACCTCGCTCGACGCATGTGTTTGCTTAATTCTATGAATGGAAGATGAGGACTAGATGGACAAACGATTGTATTTCAGGGAGTTTTATACTTGTGCAGTGTCGATGGATTTTCGTAGACTGTATAGCGTCATATTTAAATCTGTACTTATGGCTTCTTAAATTCTAGACTACTGCTGAAAGGAACAACTAACTTCTATGGTTCCATTTTAATGACATTTGATTAAGAAATAAATTTTAAAGTTGAATAATAGAACTTATTTTCTAACAGACGAGAAAGATGAATAAATAGATTAGGGTTATGTTCAAGCCCATTAAAATAGATTTATTCACCAAATTTTCAAAAAAAAAAATACATCCAATTACAACTAGTAAAACCGGGTTATGAGTTAAAAATTAAAAATTGTTTACATTTAAAAGATACATGTACTTCAAATTATCGATTATAATGACGATTATGATCATAACGCATCGTAGACAGGGATATAATTTATTTCATTGAATATAATCACACCCACACACACAAAGACGTGTTATTTTTCTTCCAAACGAGAACTTCTCATCAACTTAAAAGTAAAGACATATAAGTGACGCAGCATGAAAAAAGAGAGAAAGATGCTTGAAGACTTGTAGATATTAATAAATACATGTCGCAAAAATATATTTGATACTCTTAAATTAACACGTATTGCGCTGTATCAAATATAAGTATACTACGTTAGATATAAAGTAGCAAGTTGCGAAGAGCAAGATTGGACACAGGATTCAAGATGTGTATCAATAGCCCCCTTGTTATAATACCCACCATGAAGCTTATCTTCAGATTTGTGAAAAACGCTCGGTTTAATTATATATTTTTTTACAATCATTTCATCAAAATTCGCAGCAATGCGGTCATTTTCTATCAGATTTTTACTAAAAAGCCTGGTAAACTAACGATGTTGAGGAATGAGAGGCGGTAGGGCATAGCTGTCAAAATACGTTCCGTGGCTATTTCTATCAATACAAACCGCAACCCAATGCGATCCGTTTTTATTGTGTGGATCCGTATTTGAAAATTAAAGCAGCCGGTCTCATCCATGCCTTCGGTATCCGATCCGCAGGGAATACACCAGTCGTATGTCGTGGTGTTGCTTGAAGTCCTCGAAGTATCTGAAGGATGTAAATCTCTATTTCCAGGATTGCCAAGTCGAAGCAAATCTGTTAAAGGGTTATCCACCTTACTCGCAGTCTGATTGATTTTGTCAACAGAAATTTGTATGTTGTCAGCGATCGTCCTCGATGTCACTGCCATCGCATGATTTTCAGTTTTAAGACAGACATTTTTTTCAGTGTACTCTGACATGTAATACCTGGAAGTGATATTTGATCTCGTCTTTGACTTTGATGCCAGATTTTCAGTTTAGTTGCGTTATTGAGAGTACATGTAAAAAATGTTCCTTTTTTCACACCGTGATGAAAACAGTAATCTTTACTGGTTTCCAATTTTTTAAAAGTTGGACAGTTTAATTCTTCCAGATTAAGAATCTGTCTACTCGTAATATTTTGCTGATTTTGTGACATCACGAAAATTCGAATGTAGAAAATTGGTAGGAGTATATCCCTCAAACCACTCGATGCCGCGAAAATAACAGGTGAGTCAGTCATTTTGGTGTTTCGCATCGCTACAAAGATCCGAGAAGGGATAAGGTGGTGCAGCTATCCAATGTCCGATGAAGGTATGATCTACTGCAATTACGGCCACTTCTTTTGCAATAAACTTATTTTTAAGATCGCGAAAGCCTTGAATATCAACCACGTATTCCATGATACTCTTCTGCAGTGACGGCAGTGAGTCACCACATAACGAAACAACCGACTTGTAAGACTACTTTGGACGAAATGAAAGATGGTTGCTGAGTTCCAAAGAACACGTGTGTATGATGACACATGGTCAAGATTTTTCCCATCGTTTTTTAATGTTTACTCAGCTGTATTTCCGAGAGATAACAGCGAGATTGTAGAAAGGTACTTGTTTCCTATCCAAACCTGTTCTAAGTAAACACAGGTGTACATTAGGATGTGAGATATGTAAAATTCTAAGAAATAAAGGCGGCGGTGAAAATGATTTATTACCATCGAAAATGAACAATAACTTGTCTCGGCGCGTTTATTTTCAAAACGTTATCATATTATGCGCATACAATACGTATACAATGTGTTGGTAAGTAGTTCTTCAAAACGTACCTCTATTCGTAGACTTCCATGTTTTATGAGATTCCAGTGAGAATAATAATTTGCAGGAAGATCAGGGGTAAGTGAATACTCGTGTCGGAGAAAAGAGTCTTATAAGCATCAACGCAACGTTTACTTTTGGAGAAATCTGGCTGCAGATGGGAACATAGGAACTCCTATCTAATACGACTCTGCTGAAGGCTGGTGACCTTCTCAGCATAAATCAGCAACCCATTGAGACTCTCGGCTTCTTTTCTCATGCCCTTCACCCCCCCCCCCCCGTCCCAGTAACAGAATTTTTGGTGGGACTGACGTTACAGCTTGACTCCACCATACGACAAATCACTGCTTAATTCGGACATGATTTCTACTCGCAAAACAAATCTCGCGCATGCAGGTGATAGTTGGGAGTACAATATAAACATGAATAATACAAACAATAAAGTAGCCTCGGAATGGACTGAAACTTTGATTGACGAAAAGCATGCACGCAGGAAACCCAAAGGTCGAGTTTCGGGCGATGAATGGAGACTGGGTGTTTGGAATGCTAGAGGAGTGAATGATCAAAAAATAAGAGAACTACGAGAAACTATGCAGATAAGGAAACTAGATATTCTTTGTGTACCTGAGACGAAGAAAAAGGGCTGCGAAAGTAGAAAAATAGAAAATGAGGTGTTCAAAGACGGTTTTGAAATATGGTCAGGAGTAGATAGCGGATCACATGGTAGTCAAGGGGTCGGTTTAATTATGAATGGAAAAACAAGACAACATCTCAATGATCATGATTTTCTATCACCCAGATTGCTATGGGCTAGAATGAAGGTAGGAATCAGAAGATTATTTATCATAGCGTGCTACGCAACAATCGATAGCGATTCGAGAGAAGTTAAGGACGCCTTCTGAAACACTTTAAATGGTACAATAAGTACTTGCGATCAAGGTGAAAGAATAATTCTGTTAGGAGATATGAACGGATGGGTCGGCGTCCAACGTCAGGATACAGATACAGGAGGGGTGCTGGCCTATTTATTACAAATACTTGGTTTCGACATAAAATGATGCACACTTACACCTGGTGTAAAGGAAATAACCGCAGTATAATCGACTTCGTTATTGCAGATTTTAGTCTCCAAAATGAACTTAGGGCGGAGATGGAGAAGGAAGAGAACCAAACAAACGAAACAAACGTGAATCAAGGTCGAAAATTTACAGAAACCGGAAGTGCGAATAGATTTTCAGAATAAGATGAACGAACGCATAGATAAGGCAATTTGGGAGCTGCTTGAAAGCAATAAAGATATCGAAGGCGCGTGGGCTTTATTACGGGAAACCATTGTTAAAACTTTGATTGAAGTGTGTGGTACGGCGATGGTAGGAAGAAAGTCTGGCGATGCGTGGTGGAACGATGAAATTGAGGCAGCGCAAGAAGAAAAGAAAGAAGTACATAATAAAACACAGAACATGACAGGTCTTAGCGATGAGGAGAGAAATAGACTCAAAAATGATTACTGACACAAAAAGAGGAAAGTTAAACGACTAGTCGAAGAGAGTAAAGAGAAAACCAATAGATTGACTACCGGAAAGCTTTCAATTCAAACTGTCATAGACTTATCATCTGTCTCTTGGAAAGGTTGAAGGTCCATCCACACATAGTTACATGCACAAGAGATGGATAGAGATTAGTTCATCGACGCGCGTAGAGAGAAGAAGTTTACTTCTACACACCAACATCTAGCCCGCATATTCACCTCATATTTAAAGTCGGAGACGCCCATTCCGCAATGGCTTGTGTTAGGATGCAATATACTGCTACCGCAAAAAGGTGACTTGCTCAACCCAAAATATTCGGTTAAAGTAATTGTCCTTGTAATCGATGCTTTCAGAAGTGCAAAACTATTACTGGTTCGTAACCTTAAACCCACACACGCGTGCCAAAAATATGCCAAGGCACTTGTGAGATGGTTCCAGAAAGCTGTCATCCTGGGGCCGTATCGTGTGCTCAAGACACACGAGGGTTTCGCAGGCCTGAATTTGTGATGTCAGTTACGCTCAGTGGGACTCTGCAGTGGTTGTTCATTTTTTTTTAGATTATATAAGTTTAATGTGTGTTTGTAAGTATATCCTTGCACCAAATGCAAACGCGGGCATGAATTTCCAACGAACTTCGCAATTACAGTTCTAAGACATCCCTACATATTTATACGGTAGTCTTACATGGGGGTGGGGGGGATTTTGTACAAATCTTTTTGTCTTATATATATATATATATATATATATTTTTTTTTTCAGTTTTGGTATCGATTCCTTTGGAATAGAACCGAAGGGCCTATGACAAAGCCACCGAACGCGTCCTCGGGTCGCGGATAGAGGGTCCCTGTACCAAGGGTTTCTGCTGAATATGGTTAGAATAATTAATAAGCAGTCGCGGACAATTGTCCAGAGATGGTCCCGAAGGAATAACCCCTAAGCGAAGGCGTGAGAAGCGTGTCGAAAGCTGAATGGCACCTGGGTGAGGTGTCTTTAACGGTGACTCTGGGATACCGGGCGACCTCTCAGAGTATCAGCCTTATCATTACCTTATCCAACAAACCACCAAAATGTTGTAGATACGGTTCAAAACGCTCGAACGTGCAGAGCACACGACAATGGGTCGGCAAACAATGCCGATCATCCCAGAGTTCGGGGTGCTGAAAATAATTTAGATGGAAACACCACGACGCACTGGCGAAATACCCACATTCAGTAGACGGATCAACTTAAGAATGACGTGCTAGATTGCTACGATGCCCGCATTATCCCTGTTCGCGGAGGCTTTATGGCGCGTACGCAAACTCTGTGGTGCCAGCAAAACCCACAGCTTCAGCACGTTTCGCATCAGTCTTTGCGAAATGAAGCCGACTACCTCCGGAAAAATGGATATGTACGCGGAGCGCTTCCCCAACCACTGCTTGATCAAGCTACAGACGAATATGAAGCGACATGAAGACCAGCCGCAGAAAGCAGGCACCTTCTAAAAGATGATTGCACTTTCAGTACAAGGAGGAACATCAACATGCAAGTTCCTCTTAAGCCCCAAGATCTGACTGAAATGGGTGCCTCCCTTCGTGGAGATATCTCGCAAGAGTCCGCCCTCTGGACCATCAATTGCTCAGTTTATGGTGCTGCTAGAACTTTGGCTGATTCAAATCGAAGGCTAAATCCGACGATGGAGCAAAAGACCAAAAGACTCTTGCAAGAACTGAACAAGAAAATTGGATGGGCAAGACAGAATGCGTCCCGTGTTTAATGTGTGATTGACTATATAACATTTGGTGGACCGTTTACGGAAAGGGTTCGAAATTTCGCCCAAGAACTAAGGATCTTGAATCACATACTGAACAAGTCAAAGATGCTGACAATCAAGCAGCATATTGTTGACAAAAGACGGCTGCTATCTGAAGCAAGGAGGAGAATGCAGAAGAGGGAGAGATGGATCAGGATGAGGAATGTTCATCAGTCACTGGCGAAGAGGTGAAAAAAGCACTTGGAGGTACGAAGAACTTTCCCGCTTCTGGACCAGATTGTATCAAGAACTTTTGGTGGAAGAAATTCACTTTTATATACCAACTTTTGGCCCGCATTTTCACCTCATATTTAAAGTCCGAGACGCCCACTCCGCAGTGGCTGGTGTTAGGACGCTCTATACGCCTGCCGAAAAAAGGGAATTTGTCCAACCCAGGGAATTACAGGCCAATAACTTGTTTGAACACAGTGTATAATATCTTTACAGCTGTACTAAACAACAGGATTGTTCAACGAATTGAGCCTGTATGGCGAGATATGTACGAACAACGTGGGTCGAAAAAAGGGGTAGCAGGCTATCGAGAGAACCTGCTAATTGACAGGTGTATCTGTAAAGACGCTGCAGCCCATCAGTGCGTCCTGTCAATGGCCTGGATTGACTACCGGAAAGCTTTCGATTCAACCTCTCATAAACTTATCATCTGTCTGTTGGAAAGCTTGAAGGTACATCCATACATAGTGAGATGCATAGAGAGATTGATGCTACTTTGGAAAATTAGATTTACCATCTTATCTAGGAATTATCGTCTGACGACGAACAACGTCACCTTCCAGAGGGGCGTCTCTCAAGGGGATAGTATGAGCCCTTTGCTTTTCTGCATCACACTTCTGCCCCTATCTCTCGCACTACGAAATTCTCCTAGATACCTCGTTGGCGACACTAATCAGCGCGAGCATAAGGTCACTCATGTATTTTATATGAATGACCTGAAGATCTATGCCTCTGGTAAAAGCAAACATCAATCTGCTATAAATATCGTCAAGAACTACACAGGAGAGATTGGAATGGACTTTGTTTGGACAAGTGTGCCAAAATTCATCTCAAGAAAGGAAAGATCGCTGGCGTTCCCACGGACCCTGAGCTTGTAGATGTAAGTGTTATTAGACA
This sequence comes from Andricus quercusramuli, assembly GCA_932178445.1. NCBI lineage: Eukaryota > Metazoa > Arthropoda > Insecta > Hymenoptera > Cynipidae > Andricus > Andricus quercusramuli. The sequence continues at coordinate 37,170 of CAKNXH010064450.1, read as the reverse complement.
TCCTAATACTGGAGAGACCTATACATACCTGGGCGTGCCTCAAAGCCGCATTCAGGATGTAACATCAGTGAAGGAGTCTCTCCGGAGCAGATACAAGCATCTTCCTTGACAGATTTGATCTTCCCATCTGTCGGCATTGAACAAGGTATCTGCGTCTAACATGCTTGCTGTCCCGGTTCTACTCTACTCGTTTGGGGTGTTTCAATGGACGAAGAACGAGCTTAAGGCCCTTGATGTCGCCACGCGTAAGATCGTTCATATGCATAAAAGCTTGCATATCAATTCGTCAGTTCCGCGATTATACATTTCAGGCCGTTATTATATATTCCATCTAGATGATTCATGTCTAAAATCCGAAGTAAAGAAAGCTTTTTTTTTTGTAAAATTTCACCAACAGCTACTCGACAAGCATATGCACCGAAACTTTTACAGAAATTTAGAAAAACCGACCTTGTCGAAGGAGCAAACTTTTGCTTTCCTCAAATCATCAGAGCTCAATTCAGGTACAGAGGGTTTTATTTTTGCATGCCAGGACGGTGTCATTTCCACCTCAGCATACCGTGCCCGCATTTTATGTCAAGAAGTTCCCAGTGATAGGTGCAGAGCGTGTCATGCACACTCTGAGTACCTAGAACACATTCTATCTGGGTGTCCGACCCACGCAGGAACGACGTACATCTATAGAAAGAGTGCGGCTAAAAGTGTACTTTATTATCATCTTTGTCGCTCTTACGGTGTTGGTCGCGACCGTACCCTGCCGAACGCTCCAACGGATATAGGGTCAATTGTCCGAAACGAGAAGTGCCAAATTTTCTGGAACTACGATTTTCGGGCAGCAGTCTCCGTTGCTCACTCGAGACCTGGCATTTTCCTCCAAGGCTTCGAGAATCGAACTATATTCGTGATCGAATTCTCGGCTTCGTCCGAATACAAGATCACTGCAAAGGAGAAAGAAAAGGAGGAGAGGTATCAATACCTTAAGAGAGAGCTGCAACGATTGTACCCAAAGTATTCGGTGCTAGTAATTGTCCTTGTGATTGGTGCTGTCGGAGCTGCGGAACTATCACTGGTTCGTAACCTTGGAGCCATACCCGCGTGCCAAAAATATGCCAAGGCACTTGCGAGATAGATGCAGAAAGCTGTCATCCTTGGGTCGCTTCGTGTCCTCAAGACACACGAGGGTTTCGCCGGCCTGTCGTTGTGATTTCGTCGTGCCTTGTGACCACCTATCTCACGGTTGTGAGACGTGACCATAGCTGTGATTTGCCGCGGTTCTACGGGGGGCTATTGACATTTTTTAGATAGCGGTTGCTCTTAGTAGGACCCTCCAGTGTTTTCGGGATTTTGTATACTTCTCTCCAAAAAGTCTGTACCTCCTTGGGCTTGGGTGGATTTTTTGCAGAAACAGGGAGACCACTGAAGAGGCGCGATGGGTCAGAGAGGAACTGTTGATTCTCCCAGATCCATCTCTTCCTCTTCTGTATTCTCCTCCTTGCGTCAGATAACAGCCGTATTTTGTCAACAATATGCTGCTTGATTGTCAGCATATTTGACTTGTTTAGTGTGTGATGCGAAATCCTTAGTTCTTGAGCGAACTTTCGAACCCTTTCCGTAAACGGTCTACCAGATGTTATGTAGTCAATCACGCGCTGAAAACGGGACGCATTCTGTCTTGCCCATCCAATTTTCTTTTTCAGTTGATGCAAGCGTCTTTTGGTCTTTTGATCCATCGTCGGTTTTAGCCTTCGATTTCAATCACCCATAGTTCTCGCAACACCATAAACAGAGCAACTGATGGTCCAGATGTCGGACTCTTGCGAGAAATCTTCACGAAGGGAGGCATCCATTTCGGCCAGATCTTGGGGCTTAAGAGGAACTTGCATATTGATGTTCCCCCTTGTACTGAAATTGCAAGCATCTTTCAGAAGTTGCCTGCTTTCTGCGGTTGGTCTTAGTTTCGCTTCATCTTCGTCTGCAGCTTGATCAAGCAGCGGTCTAGCACGTCATTCTTAAGTTGATCCGTCCACTCAATGCGGGCGTTTCGCCAGTTCGTCGTCATGTTTCCATCTAAATTATTTTCAGCACCCCAAACTCTAGGATGATCGGCATTGTTTGCCGACCCATTGTCGGGCGCTCTGCGCGTTCGATTGTTTCGAACCACATCTACAACATTTTTGTGTAATGGTGGTTTCATTGTTGTTCCCACGAGCAGCTAGGTTCCCAGGTGCCATTTAGCTTTCGGCACGGTTTTTACGCCTACGCTTAGGGGTTATTCGTTCGGGAATATCCCTGGACAATTATCCGCGACTGCGTATTAATTATTATAACCATATTCAGCAGAAATCCTTGGTACAGGGACCCTCTATCCGCAACCCGAGGACGCGTTTGGTGGCTTTGTCATATGCCCTTCGGTTCTATTCCAAAGGAATCGAAACCGAAACCGAAAAATACACATACATATATATATATATATATATATAAAAAATAAAGTTAAACAACCACCGCAGGGTACCACTAAGAGCAACCGCCATCTAAAAAAAAAAAGATGTCAATAGCCCCCAGTGGAACCGCGGTAAAATACACCTATGGCCACGTCTCACATCCGTGAGATGGGTGGTCACAGGGCACGACGAAATCACAACGACAGGCCGGCGAAACCCTCGTGTGTCTTGAGGACACGAAGCGACCCAAGGATGACAGCTTTCTGCATCCATCTCGCAAGTGCCTTGGCATATTTTTGGCACGGGGGTATGGCTTTGAGGTTACGAACCAGTGATAGTTTAGCACCTCCGAGAGCACCTATCACAAGGACAATTACTCGTACCGAATATTTTGGGTACAGTCGTTGCAGCTCTCTTTTAAGGTCTTGATACCTCTCCTCTTTTTCTTTCTCCTTTGCAGTGATATTGTATTCGGACGGAGCCGAGAATTCGATCACGAATATAGTTCGTTTCTCGAAGTCTTGGAGAACAATGTCAGGCCTCGAGTGCGCAACGGAGACTGCTGCCCGAAAATCATAGTTCCAGAAAATCTGGCACTTCTCGTTTCGGACAATTGACTCTATATCCCTTGGAGCGTTCGGCAGGGAGGGTCGCGACCAACACCGTAAGAGCGACAAAGGTGGTAATAAAGTACTCTTAGGGCCGCGTTATGTCTATAGATATACGTTGTTCCTGCGTGGGTTGGACACCCCGATAGTATGTGTTCTAGGTACTCAGCGTGTGCATGACACGCTCTGCACCTATCACTGGGAACTTCTTGACATAAAATGCGGTGACGGTATGCTAAGGTGGAGATGACACCGTCCTGGCATGCTAAAATAAAGCCCTCTGTACCTGAATTGAGCCCTGATAATTTGAGGAAAGCAAAAGTTTGCTCCTTCGACAAGGACTGTTTTTCTACATTTCTGTAAAAGTTTCCGTGCATATGCTTGTCGAGTAGCTCTTGGTGAAATTTTCCAACCTCTGCTTTCTTCACTTCGGCTTTTAGACGTGAAGCATCTAGATGGAGTAATGCACTTTCCTCACTTCTGATATTAAAATTCAGGCCAAGGGTCTCGGCAGCTTGCTCCGCGGCTTTGTAAAGGAACGCTCCTTCGCCAATCATCTCGTGGTTTCTGACCATCTTTAGGAGAGGATCTCTGCCATTTGCAACGATGTAAGCTGTACTCAAAATAATTCGGTTATGAAGACACTGGAGATTCAGAAGTCCGCGTCCGCCTTGACGGCGTGAAATGTATAATCGCGGAACTGACGAATTGATATGCAAGCTTTTACGCATATGCATGATCTTACGCGTGGTGACATCAAGGGCCTTAAGCTCGTTCTTCGTCCATTGAACCACCCCAAACGAGTAGAGTAGGACCGGGACGGCAAGCATGTTAGTCGCAGATACCTTGTTCAACGCCGACAGATTGGAAGACCAAATCTGTCGAAGAAGATGCTTGTATCTGCTTCGGAGAGACTCCTTCACTGATGTTACGTCCTGAATGCGGCTTTGAGGCACGCCCAGGTATGTATAGGTCTCTCCAGTGTTAAGATGTCTAATAACACTTATATCGACAAGCTCAGGGTCCTTGGGAACGCCAGTAATCTTTCCTTTCTTCAAATGAATTTTGGCACACTTGTCCAAACCAAAGTCCATCCCAATCTCTCCTGTGTAGTTCTTGACGATATTTAAAGCAGTTTGAAGTCTGCTTTTACCAGCGGCATAGATCTTCAGGTCATCCATATAGAATACATGAGTGACCTTATGCTCACGCTGATTAGTGTCGCCACAGAGGTATCCAGGAGAATTTCGTAGTGCGAGAGATAGAGGCAGAAGTGTGATGCAAAAAAGTAAAGGGCTCATACTATCCCCTTGAAAGACGCCCCTCTGGAAGGTGACCTTGTTCGTCGTCACTCGATGATTCCTAGATGAGATTGTAAATCTAGTTTTCCAAAGAGGCATCAATCTCTCTATGCATCTCACTATGTGTGGATGTACCTTCAAGCTTTCCAACAGAGAGATGATAAGTCTATGAGAGGTTGAATCGAAAGCTTTCCGGTAGTCAATCCAGGCCATTGAAAGGACGCGCTGATGGACTGTAGCGTCTTTACAAACACACCTGTCAATCAGCAGGTTCTCTCGACAGCCTGCTACACCTTTTTTCGAGCCTCGTTGTTCGTACATCTCTCGCCATACAGGCTCAATTCGTCGAACAATCCTGTTGTTTAGGACAGCTGTAAAGATCTTATACAGTGTGTTCAAACAAGTTATTGGCCTGTAATTCTCCGGTTTGGACAAGTTGCCTTTTTTCGGTAGGAGTATAGTACGTCCTAACACCAGCCACTGCGGAATGGGCGTCTCCGACTTTAAATATGAGGTGAATATGCGGGCCAAATGTTGGTGGATAGAAGTAAACTTCTTCCACCAAAAGTTCTTGATACAATCTGGTCCAGCACCGGAAAAGTTCTTCGTGCCTCTAAGTGCTTTTTTCACCTCTTCGGCAGTGACTGATGGGCACTCCTCATCAGATTTTATGAGGTTGTCGCAAAACTCCTTGAAGCGGATGATATTGTCAGTATCTTCTTTCAACTCTAGTGTTTTCGGGATCTTGTACACCTCTCTCCAAAAAGTCTCTACCTCCTTGGGCTTGGGTGGATTTTTTACAAAAACAGGGGGATCACTGAAGAGGCGTGATGGGTCAGCAAGAAACTGTTGATTCTCCCTGATCCATCTCTCCCTCTTCTGTATCCTCCTCCTTGCGTCAGATAACAGCCTTATTTTGTCAACAATATGCTGCTTGATTGTCAGCAGCTTTGACTTGTTCAGTGTGTGATTCAAGGTCCTTAGTTCTTGGGCGAACTTTCGAACCCTTTCCGTGAACGGTTTACCAGATGTTATGTAGTCAATCACACATTGAACACGGGACGCATTCTGTCTTGCCCATCCAATTTTCTTGTTCAGTTGATGCAAGCGTCTTTTGGTCTTTTGATCCATCGTCGGTTTCAGCCTTCGATTTGAATCAGCCAAAGCTCTCGCAGCACCATAAACTGAGCAATTGATGGTCCAGAGGTCGGAATCTTGCGAGATATCTCGACGAAGGGAGGCATCCATTTCAGCCAGATCTTGGGGCTTAGGAGGAACTTGCATGTTGATGTTCCTCCTTGTACTGAAATTGCGATCATCTTCCAGAAGGTGCCTGGTTTCTGCGGTTGGTCTTAATGTCGTTTCATCTTCGTCTGCAGCTTGTTCAAGCAGCGGTTGAGGAAGCGCTCCGCGTACATATCCATTTTTCCGGAGGTAGTCGGCTTGATTTCGCAAAGACTGATGCGAAACGTGTTGAAGCTCTGGGTGTTTCTCGCACCACAGAGTATGCATACGTGCCATAAAGCCTCCGCGAACAGGGATAATACTGGCATCGTAGCAGTCTAGCACGTCATTCTTAAGTTGATCCGTCCACTCAATGTGGGCGTTTCGCCGGTTCGTCGTCGTGTTTCCATCTAAATTATTTTCAGCATATATATATATAATATATATAATAATATATAATAAATATATAATAAAAATATATAAATATATATATATATAAATATATATATAAAATATATATATAAATATATAATAAAAAATATATAATAAATATAATAATATAATATATAATATATATATATATATATATATATATATATATATATATATATATATATATATATATATATATATAGA
>CAKNXH010064450.1:14364-30860 GCA_932178445.1 Andricus quercusramuli | reverse complement strand
AATATAATAATATAATATATAATATATATATATATATATATATATATATATATACAGGGTGTCCCAGACTCAAGTGTCCGGCCTTATATAGCCGTATAAAAATAAAAAAAGTAAACCTAAAATTCCTTTTCCAAAAATCAGTTGAAGTTTTAGTTTTTGAGTTATAAAATATTTAAGCTGGTCCAATCAGGAGCGCCGTATGAACAGCCGTGTGTGCGTGTACGGGCTTCCAACGTTATTTTGTCTCGTCGCTAAACCCACCTCTACGCGCGCGTCGATAACACTGCGCTGAAATCCCGTTCACGCACACACGGCTGTTTATACAGCGCTCCTGATTGGTCCAGTTTAAATATTTTATAACTTGAAAACTAGAACTTCAACTGATTTTTGGAAACGGAATTTTCTATTAATTTTTCATATTTTTATGCGTAAAAAGATGCCTGTGAAAAGTAGAGCTCTTAATATTAATATTCAGAGGTCGGTCATCGCGAATTTCTATTTCCTATTTGAACAGCATATGAATTTTTTTTTTTAATTTGGAGTTTTGGAACTCTCGAACCTCTTAATGAATTGCTAATACCATGACATATTCTTCTAGGGAATTGGACGCTCTACAAAAAAGGTCTGTGATGCTGTTTTCATAATTTTACTCCTTCAAAAGTGATTCAAGGTCAAAGTTGAGCACATAATAAATCTATCTTTTTTTTCATAATTTTTGGCAAAAAATTGAGATTTATCACTAATTATCGTAATAGTTTTTTTTCGGAAATTTTGTAGTTCAAAATGTTCTCTAAAAAACAATAATCTAACTCAAATCATCAGATTATCAAGTTTAATGATTTAAAAGTTATTTGTTATTAAAAGTAGAACAATAAAAGATAAATTTTCAAACAACGTTGAACTTGATAATGTTAAACTTGATGATTATTATCATTCCCGTCCACTGATCCTTCTTCCACATCATCGTCAATTCCATCATCATTCCCATCAACTGTTCCTTCCACATCATCGTCAATTCTATCAACATTCCGATCAACTGCTCCTACTTCCCAAGAGAGCAGCAGAATCACTTTCATGAACAGATTCATTTTCTATCGGAACCATGTAATCATCCTTATCCTGGTTCAAAAGCTCATTAGTTTCCTCATCATTTTCTATGTCACTATTCTCGTCTCTATCGAAATTCTCATTAATTTTGTTTGTTTCCGAAGTTACATTATCACTTTTGTGGTTTTTTCTGACGCGCTACCCAAAAACTGAAGCAAAATATTTAATTTTTTCGAAACGCCCTACTATGCAGTAGTATTCTCCGTTATCGCATGAATATCACCAAATGACAACTTAAACCTGCGGATACACTTTGGATAGAATCGGACTGCTTACGGAGTCAATGTTTTTGACCAGATGAATTTCGGATTTAAGCGGACGATTTTCTGATTTCACTTCAATTTTACCAAATTACAACTTAAACCTGCAGATTAATTTTGAATAGAATCAGACTGTTTCCGGAGTTGATGTTTTACACCGGACGCATTTCAAATTCATACGGACGATTTTCCGTTTTCACTTCAATTTCACCAACTGAGAACTTAAACCTTCGTATTAATTTAGGATAGAATTGGAATATATCCGGAGTCGATGTTTTTGACCGGGAGGATTTCGGATGTAAGCGGACGATTTTTCGATTTTACTTCAACAAAAATAATTCCAGGTCCTACTAAGTTCCGGACTAATTTCGAATCTAGTCGGACCCTTTCGGGAGTGAAAATTTACGTTCGGATAAATTCCGGATTAGAACAGACTATTTTTCATTTTTAGTACAACGAAAATAATTTTAGGTTTTGAATTCCAGAATCATTTCGGATCAAATGAGACTAATTACGGAATCTGAAATTTTTAGCAGGTGATGATGGAGGAGGTGACTGTACAGTAGGGTGGTCCAAAAATGCATTGGAAATTTTTTTTTTCGAATTTTTATCGGGACACCCCCCAAATTTGTTCGAATCCGCACAAAAATAAATGCTTTTTTTTGTTTTGAAAGAAAATGATATTTAGGGGTGGCGCAAGCCCCATGAAGTTTAACATGTATTTCCCATAAGAAAAAAATACGTTTTTGTAAATCTTATTCAGAATCCTCAATATTATCTCAATCGAGTTGAAACTCAACATTTCTCTTCACAATTAGCCATAGAATACGAGTAAAATATCACTTTTCAAATATCACCCCCATAAGTCTGTTTTACAGGGTCCCAAAGAAACCCCATAAGTGAAAAAATGGGTTTTGCGAGTTTTTGGCGCTAATTATGATTTTTTTGCGGTTTTTTTAATGCGAATTGTTTCTAATACATAAAATATGACTTTATACTGAAAATTATATATTTTAATGAATTGTTTAAACAATTTATTATTGTTTTTAGCAATTTTCTCATAGAATGTAGTTAGAAAGACGCGATTTTTTCACAAATTTGCCATTTGTTGTCCAATTTTCAATTAGAGGGAAGTGATATTTCATCAATGTTAACAATAGTGATTGTTTAAACAAATTATTATAATTATAAATGATATTATATTTGAATAATGCTAGAAAGATGCGGATTTTTTTTTTAGTTTCTGGCTTTTTGTCCAATTTTGATCTGTAGTAAAGTAATAATAAATTTAAGTTAACAACATAATTGTTTGAACAATTTATTATAATTATTAATAATATTATACTTGAATAATGCTGAAAAGATGCGTTTTTTTTTAAATTTCTGGTTCTTTGTCCACTTTTCAGTCGGACTGAAGTAATAATGAATTTGAGTTAACAAAATAATTGTTTAAACAATTTATTATACTCATTAATAATATTATAATTGAATAATTCTAGAAAGATGTGGTTTTTTTTTAATTTCTGTCTTTTTGTTTAATTTTTATTTGGAGTGAAGTAATAATGAATTTAAGTTAACAAAATAATTGTTTAAACAATTTATTTTAATTATTAATAATATTATATTTGAATAATGCTGAAAAAATGCGTTTTTTCAAATTTCTGATTTTTTGTCCACTTTTCATTCGGAGTGAAATAATAATGAATTCAAGTTAACAAAATAATTGTTTAAACAATTTATTATACTCATTAATAATATTATAATTGAATAATGCTAGAAAGATGCGGTTTTTTTTAATTTCTGGCTTTTTGTTTAATTTCCATTTAGAGTGAATTGATTATGAATTCAAGTTAACAAAATAATTGTTTAAACAATTTATCATCATTGTTGATAATATTCTCATTGCTTAATTGGCAGAATGTTGCGGTTTTTTCTGAAATTTTCAACTGTTTGTTTATTTTTCATTAGGCGTGACTTGATAATTAATTATATTGAGCAAAAATAATTGCTCAAACAAATTATTATTGTTCATGACTATCTTCATCTATATCAATTACGCCTGATAGTTGCGGTTTTTCGGCTATGTTTACTTTTCTATCCTTTTTTCACTTAGTGAGGTAATGATTAATTAAATTCAACAAAAAAGTTGTTTGAACAATTTAATATTGATTTCTGCCTTTCGTGTAAAATAGCTTCTTTTCTTTAAATCAATTTTTGTAAGCATTGTGAAAAGAGCAAAAATAATTCACTTAAAACAACAATACATTTCGGAAAATCATTTTTGTTGTAGCTGACTTATTACTTGTTCATAAATAAAAAGGCGATGCAATGTGAAAGATTTTAGAAAAAACCGCAACTTTCTAGCACTCATCTAAGAGAACTCAGTTATGAACAATATTAAATTGTTTGAACAACTTTTTTGTTGACTTTAAATAATTATTATTACCCCACCAAGTGAAAAAAGGACATAAAGGTGAAAATTGCCGGAAAACCGCAACTATCAGACGCAATTGATATAGATGAAGATAGTCATTATACCATTACCATTAAGCCATTTCCCTTTCGGGGTAGGCGTGACTTGCTCGGTTGGGGAATAGTAAACAGGTGAATAGGTATAGAGTAGGTTGGTATATGGGCATAAGGTATATAGGAGTTTTATAGGTGTTAGGGATAGGTGTTTTAGATCGATCTGGAATTCTCGTGTCATTTATTTAGATGACACGTTCATTCCGCAACACTGCTCCGACCCAGGTTGCTGATCAATCTCTCTAGCGATCACCCCAAGTGAGGAACCTCACAAAATTGTTATGTATGGTTCCCCACTTGGGCCCATTAGTATCCAAAGTCTCTGTTTCAGGCGCCATTCACACTATTGTCACTCTGTTTACAAACTATTTGTCGCCACACATTTCTGTCCTGGCATACTACTCTAGCTTCCTTCACGTCCATGCATTTCTTCACGCAAGCTCTTGTGTTCCTATGGCTTCTTACGTCTCTTCGGATTAATGTCTCATTCACAGATTCTGACCATTCTTTCGGCAGTCTACCTCTGGGCATTCTGCCATTTACTTTACCTTTATACACTTGCTTCGTCAGTCGTTCATCTTTCATTCTTTCAAGATGTCCGAACCACCTTAGCTGATTTCTTTCCCATATGTCAACTAGTGTCTCTTGTGTACCACATTCTTTGAGGATTGTCTCATTTCTGACTTTGTCCATCAGTGTTTTCCCGCATATTATGCGGAGAGGTTTCATGCCGATCGCGTTGATTTTGCTCCTGTCCTTTTCTTGACAGGTCCATGTCTCGCTACCGTATAGTACAGTTGGTACGAAGATAGAGTTATGTATGGCCATTTTAGCTTTTTTTGATATGTTTTTATTTCTGAGGATGGACCCTGCTCTACCGATAACCTGCTTACCCTTATTTATGCGCCTATAAACAATAATAATTTGTTTAAACAATCATTTTTGCTAAATCTAATTAATTATCAAGACACGCATAATAGAAAATAGAAAAACAGTGGAAAATTTCAGAAAAAACCGCAACATTCTACCAATTAAGCAATGAGAATACTATCAACAATGATAATAAATTGTTTAAACAATTATTTTATTAACTTGAATTCATTATCACTTTACTCCAAATGAAAATTAAACAAAAAGCCAGAAATAAAAAAAAACCGCATCTTTCTAGCATTATTCAATGATAATATTATTAATAAGTATAATAAATTGTTTAAACAATTATTTTGTTAACTTGAATTCATTATTACTTCACTTCGAATGAAAAGTGGACAAAAAGCCAGAAATTTAAAAAAAACCGCATCTTTCTAGCATTATTCAAATATAATATTATTTATAATTATAATAAATTGTTCAAACAATCACTAGTGTTAACATTGATGAACTATCCCTTCCCTCTAATTAAAAATTGGACAAAAAATGAAATATCTGTGAAAAAACCGCGTCTTTCTAACTCCATTATGTGAGAAAATTGCTAAAAACAATAATAAATTGTTTAAAAAATTCATTAAAATATATAATATTCAGTATAAAGTCATATTTTATGTACTAGAAACAATTCGCATTAAAAAAACCGCAAAAAAATCATAATTAGCGCCAAAAACTCGCAAAACCCATTTTTTCACTTATGGGGTTTCTTTGGGACCCTATAAAACAGACTTATGGGGGTGATATTTAAAAAGTGATATTCTATTCGTATTCTATGGCTAATTTTGAAGAGAAATGTTGAGTTTCAACTCGATTGAGATAATATTGAGGATTCTGAATAAGATTTACAAAAGTGTCTTTTTTTCTTATGGGAAATGCATGTTAAACGTCATGGGGCTTGCGAAAACCCTAAATATCATTTTTGTTCAAAACAAAAAAAAACGCATTTATTTTTTTGCGGATTCGAACAAATTTGAGGGGTGTCCCCATAAAAATTCGAAAAAACATTTTTTGGACCACCCTACTGTACAGTCACTCAACTCGGATTCATTCGGATTGAAAATTCAGTGTATATAAATCCGACTTCCGATTCATTCGGATTGAAACTTTGGTTCGGATTGATTCGGACTGGTTCTTTTTGGAGTTCGGATTGAACCGCATTGAGTCGGATTAATTTTTAAACGACTTGGGTCAAACGAAATGTAGAACTTTTTCGGATTGGTTCGAATTGACTCGGATTGGTTTGAATACAGATTCCGGAATGATCCGGATTGGTTCGGAAGGAATTTCTATCCGATACTTTCGCCAGGGCAGTGGAACTCACGGACACGTCGCGTACAGCTGTAGTGATAAGTGGTGGGGCCGGCTTTCGTCGGCCTCTTGTTCGGTCTCAGCGTACACTCATCATGCCTATGTTTGTAGCTCAATAACAAGAAAAGTAATAAACTTAAACAATGTCTGATTATTGGAAATGAAAAAGTGGCTCAGAAACTATCAATCGGCGTAAGAAAATGGAACTCGAGTTCTTTCTTATAGGGTCCCTTTCTTCGCGGACGGTCAAATATGAAACCTTCCTTACGCAATTCCTTAGTAATAAAGAGGTTTTCATTATTATGATTCGGGTTGCCTGCTACTTATAATGTCACGCACGAGCAAACGAAGACGTTCAATTAGTCCGATAGGATCATCATAGTAGGGATAGTTTTTTAGGTTCTTTCTAACTATCTGGCATTGTGTCGTAGAAGTATACTGCGCATACGTAAGTATCGTAGAAGCTACTGCGCATTCATAAGTATATTATAAGTACATTGTGGATCTGTCAGTATCTTAGAAGCCTACTCCGTTGATATTTCGATCAATATATAACGTCACAACACAGTTCGTTAAACAGGGAAGTCGGTCAATTTGTTAGTTAATGTTTCTACCAATAGATGGCGCTACTGTAAACTTAGCATGAAACCTTAGTTGATATTTTTGACAATCGTTGCTGCTAGTCTGAACTTATCAATTGAACGTAATTGACATTTCGACCAATACACGGTACCACAATTCGGTCGGTAAAAGGTTAGTTGATATTTTTTACAATAGGTGACGCAAATGTCAACTTATCATAGAAACTTAGTTGATAATTTGACCAATGAATGACGGTACAACATGGTCTGTAAATTTGTTAGTTAATATTTCTGCTAATAGGTGGGTCGGGATAAGAGAGGACCATCCCCATCTAACGAAACCCCAAAATTTCGTCAGTTTTCACGTATATCGAACCGTTTTCGAGATAACTCAACAATTTTATTTACCTCCTAATTTTTTTTTCATGGGAATTACCAAAAAAGGTTCAATGGATTAGATCGGGGTAAAAGAGCATCATCTTTCTCTAATAAACCCTAAAATTTTCGTCAGTTTTCATGTATCTCAACCCGTTTTCGAAATTTCTTCATTTACTTTGAATTTCCAAGAAAATTTTGATAGATCAGGTTGGGGTGAAAGGGAACATCCTTCTTCAATCGGCCTCAACGTTTTTTGTCAGCATTTCACGTATCTCGAACCAATAGGTGGCACTACACCTCGGGTAGTAAAACCGAGATTGACAAACGTGTTTGTCTGTATGTCTGTATCCTGTAACCACGATAACTTTCAAAAGGGCTGATGAGATTGGATTGAGCAACAAACTTTTTTGGAATGAAGCCTTTTGGTGAGGCAACCATTATTTTCGCGGAAATTATCAATTTTTTCGAAAGGTAGAAATCTGCGGATAGCAGAAGACAACATTTGAACTGTGAGAACCGTTCGCAAATTTACTTTTTCCACTCACGATTCTGACATCACAGAAGCATTTTCAGAGGTCATCCAATATCCGAAGACCCAAAACTTCATGATAGCGAACCTAAATTTTGCGAAACACGTTGCGAAATGGAGAAGAAAGCGTAACAAAATTGAGATGTCCTGTGACCATGAGACTGTATTTGTAAGCAGCAAAGCAAACTCGGCATTTAAACCAGCTGTAAAATTCGCGCTCGGAATGTCCGATGCTCTGAAGTCCGCACCACACGTTGCCACTCGCGAAATCTTGGCGCCCTTCCTTATCGACCACGAGTCCAGGCTTCGAGGCTCCAGTTTTCAATTTCAATTAAGAAATAAAAATAGAAAATGTGAATGGAATTGACTACAAAATATTAAAATAGTTTTTGCAGGCAGCATTAGCAATTGCACCAATTTTATAGATAAACCATTTGAAAATTTTGAAATTATAAATTATAAATTTATCAAGTTACCCTGAAATAAATTCCAAAACAATCAAATTCGATTTCTGAAATTTCCAAAGTAGGCCCTCTGCAATTTTATTTATAAATTCCAAGTTTATCAAGTCGTCCAAATATAAATTAATTATATCAAGAAGCTTGTCACGGGGGACACGGATTTTGAACATCTTTTGTGAGCGAAAAGGGCCTCATTTACGATGATAAAAGCTGAAACAGTTTACTAAGATGGAAAGCTATTTACAAGGAATCCGCACAGAATAACTATGGATTTGAATTATGGGCCAATAGGGTAAGCAGCGTCAGGGTAATGGTCTAGGTTCTAGGCTACAGATTCTGCCAGCATGCGTACGCGCCCTGGATTTTTTTTTTATTTTTATTGGTTTTTACAAAAAATTCCCCTTATCCTCTAATAAATTATCAATAAAATGAAGAACATAAGTAAGATCAATATAATAGATAAAATGAAGAAGATCAATAAATTGAAAAAAAATCAATATAATCAATCTAATCAATAAAATTAATAACATCCATAGGCTCTCGTTTTCGGTACCGATCGTGAGAGAACTCTTTTGTGTCAAGTGTTGCGTTTTTTGGCTTTGGTGAAGGGAATCAGCGTGTGTGGGTGCAGGAAGGGCAGCGAGTGCGGAGAGTAGGTGTAAAGGAAGAAGGGTGAGTGAAGGCAAGTGTGTAAAGGGTGAAAATAAGTTGTGAGAAAGGAAAATTGGAACGTGCAAATTTGTTGAGGTTAGGAATAGAAAATAGTTGTCGGGCAAGGGGGGCAAGAGGTAGGCAAACTAAGAGCGGGAAACATCGAGGACTATATGGTAAAGTAGGAATGCCGACCATACGAAGTCCACAAACGGGCGACAGAGAGCAGGGAGTGGATGAAGCAAGAGCGGACGATGTTGTGAGCGCGGTTAGTGGGGAGAAGTGAGAAATTGACGTTAGCGGTAAGGAGACGTTCGAGGCACCGACCAGGGTCGGATCAGCTGAGAGAAGGGGATCAGGCGCGAGCCAAAAACGCGGGAGACCTTCAATTTTACAGCACCTCAACAGGCTAGGTAGCGCGGGCTCGAATGGGAGTCTGGATGAATGGCAAAAAAAGGGGAACGTGACTAGCAGTGAAGGGGAAGATAAAAGAAAAAGAGAGGAAGGGGAAGATGATTCTGAAAGGGACAAGGATAACAAGAAAGTAAAGATTAAACGAAAAACACCAGGCAGAGATATTTGTCCTGATGAGGAAAACATGTTTTCGAAACGTTGGCTACAGAACAAAGGATTCAACAACTAACCTCCTTTTTTATTTGGTCTGAAGTATGTCAAAAAAATATCAATATTATGTATTATTATTAATTCAATGTTCTTAAAAAAGTCCTTTGCTAAGACGTGGAATTAGAGAAAAGGATCATGCACAAAGTTACTAGGTATAAAATTCAATTAAATGATAGTTCACTGAACAATTAAAGTTTTCATACAGTAACAGGTACATATTAAACATAAAATCATTCATTTAAGGGGGGGGGGGGGGTGGGGTCTGGAGCTTAAAAAAAAGCACTTTATGTGAATTTTTTTCAGAAATATGATCAAGGTAAATTTACTCAGATAATTTGTATATTATAAGGCATCATTTGAAAAACATTCAGTTAATTTTTTATTAAAAAATAGCAAGAAATGAGCCAATGACAGAGCATTTCCGAAAACGCCTTTTCAAAAAGATGATTTGCGGTGCCCGCTGTATCTCATCGTAGAATTAACTGAATCAAAAAAGTAAAAATATTTAGTTAAAATACATGTTTTCCCTCCCCCCAACGATGTGTATGAGTTTTTTTTTCATTTTTACATTTTTGGTCGTCATTTTAAGCAAAAATGGCGATATTTTACGAAAAATTCGGCCATTTTGTAGCTGTATTTTTTTTTGTTTTTCAAACAAAAAAATAAAAAAGATCGTTGGGGGGAGCTATTTTATATAGAAAAAGTGTGTGCCAAATTTGAAAAGAATCGGTGCAGTAGTTTTTGAATGACAGCGGGCACGGACTTTTAAAAAAGTAGTTTCGAGAAAAATGCGCTTAAAGTTTTGAACGATCGTCTCTTGAAACTTTCGATGTTCTCGGCATTTCAATCAAAATTTACAGGCAAAACTGGAGAATATTATTACAAAATGACTGCTGTGTCTGCTCGACTGAACAGAGGTTATTATCTCGGCGGAGCTTATTATATTCTTCGAATTATCGAGGAATTCGAATTATCGAAAAATATTAACATGGGAAACGTCAATTTTCAGCCGGGGCCGAAAAAAAAGTTCGAATTATAGAAAATTCACTGTAATTACTTCATTTCGGCCACCATTGTAGATTCGTGATTTGAATTATTGGAAATTTGATAACGGGTATGTAATCAGAGACCCCAAAAGCCTTCATATACTAATTTTTACGACAATCAGCAAATTCACAGATCTGAAAATTTAAATACTAAAATCGATTTTTTTTCAAAAAGCCCCCGGTCGCCGATTTTGGTTTTGAGTTTAAAATACTCCTGGGATGCCTACCCAGGAAAAAAGAAACGATTGAATTGGAGCGCCTTGAAATGTGTATCTTAAAATTCAAGATTGAGAAATTTGCATTTCAATTGTTTTTTTATTCTTTGAGTTGGTCAACTATTAAATTTGCAAAGCCCCATTCGGAGATGTACTCGTTCTATCGTTTTAAGACATTCTGAATAGGAGAAAATAGCCTCAAAAACTAACTTAAGTTCAATTGGTGATTTACGATTCACAGAAGATACGCATTAATCGTTTCAAGTTCTCAATGAAATGGAGTTTGAAGGATGTCGAACTGAATGGTAAAGTGCAGATTCACTTTAACAGAAACGAATCTGCATCATACAATTGATGATTGATGAAGTCCGACGAATTGTATAATGCAGACTGCGCTCTTCATTATTGAATTGTAGTGAATCGGAATTGGGGGCGAGTAAATTTGAATTGTAAAGTGCAGATTGGTAAGGAACTTAAATGAATTGGATTTTAAAGATTCAACAGTGTCCATCATAAGAAACCTATTTCATGAATACTTGAATATATCAAAATAAAATATATTTAAATAATTTAATATAAATATTTAAATTAAATATTTAAATTGTACAAAAATTTACATACATATTTTAGTGAAATGCAAGCTTATGTAAATAGTAAATTTTTCAATTAATTATAATAAATTTGATAAATCTCTGAGAATAAAATATTTGTGTTTGTAACAAAGTATAAATATATGTATACTGTAGTTTACATCTGTGCAAATTTTTCAATTAAAAAATTAATAAACCACTTTAATTATATAAAAGGCGAAATATGTCCTTAAAAAAGTTAAATTTGTGAATGGGTATTTTTTTAAACATAGGTAAATAAACGTTATACAGTTGTAAGATCAAAAATAATTCAGTGTTGATCAATGTATGTTCATGTCATCGTCGTTAAATGTTGCCTTTGACTTATTGTTAAAAATATCTGTTTTATATCTCGTTAGAGATTTTAAGATCTTTTTATTTTAAGCTGGATTGTTTAATAATGACTACGAAATAATTGACGTTAAGTCAGTTTTTTATTAATGTTTTTCCGAAAATTTTTATCGACTTCAGATCTTGAGAATGGCTCAAAGCCGAGCCGAAGCGTCGATCTTATTAAAATTTTGACACCATAATTAAAATGTCATGTTTTTTACAAGACTGTGAAGATCAAAAATTTCATCACTTGGATTTTATTAGATCAAAAATACTTCATTTTTCATTCTCAATAAGTCACAAAGAGTCATGCACCATTAACCAAATTCTATGACATTCGGAGAGTTGCAAACGAACTTTTTGTCTTCAAATTCTAATAAAATAATTTTAGAAGAGACATTTTTAAAAGGTACAATCATTTTTTTATTGAATCCCGTTACTTTCCAAATGTGCGACATTTCTACGCTTCCAACATTCATTTTTTCAACTTCAAGGATCCACACTTGCAAATAGCAATCTCCTTCGTTTGGAATATCTAAAATTTGCAAAATTTGCGCTATTGCATTTTGGTTGGTTCCACGTTTATGTTGTGCATTGTGATACGTTCATTTTTCAATAACGTAATGTAACGAAATATTTTTGGTTAATCGTAAAATAACCACTTCTCCGACTCATTGGCACTTCTAGCCATCCACTAAGAAAACCCCAGGTTGGCAGACTTTCGATTAAGACCCCTTTCAAGCACACCGCGTAAGAAGAAAAATAAAGACACAAAAATTGTTCATCTGAAAAAAATCTACCAATTTGTTGTTGTTTATTTCTTGATAAAATGCGTGATTTTTGTTTTAATCCAACAAAATGACAATAAAAATATCAATAATACTAATTTTGGAAAAACGACACAAAATACGAAAAAAAATATGAACAGACAAAGGTTGCTCATCCAAAAAAGATTTACAAATTTGTAATAGATTATTTTTTGATAGGACGCGTAATTTTTGTTTTACTTCTAAAAAATAGCATTAAAAAAATTGAAATTTTTGGAAAAATGACACAAGGTACAAAAAAAAAAATGAATGGACGTCAGTTGTTTACCAAAACAAGATCGGAAAGTTTGTTATGAATTAGTTCTCGATAGGACGCGTAGTTTTTACTTTACTCGTAACAGATAAAATTGATATTAAAAATATATTTCTTGAAAAACGACACAAGCTATAATACAATGAAATGTTAATTGAAAAAATTGTTCACCTGAATTATATCTACAAATTTGCTTTGAACTGTTTTATGATAGGACGCACACTTTTTTGAATTATAAACAGAAGACAACAAAACTACGTCTGCTTCAATATTAACGCACATTATGCCTTATAATAGTAATCAGTTATTTATTGAAGTAATACATTTTTAAGGGTAGCTGCAAATAAAAATGAATGCTGATTGAGGAACAAATATTAAAGTAATAATAAAGAATTTGTATGTACAAAAATATAACAGAGTTGAACATAATATCGAAAAGTGCGCGTATTGGACAAATTTTAATCGAGTGCGAAGCATGGAATACGTTATGAAAATGTGTTCGTTCTATTTTTCATTTAATTTTTAATTTTGGTGCGGATCGCAATGAGCTCACTTCATTGTCTACGGTGCCGAGCGTGATAGCGCGCGACTTTCATGAAGCTGGCAGGTACTTATTGCAACGCCTTTGACGAGGCAGGCACTCGTCAATGAATTTCTAGTGCTTTAAACTAAATTTTTTTTTTCGCGCCGATCACGATGGGGTGAGTTATGCACTTTTTTTTATCGGTATTTGATTGACAGACGATATTTCGCAATCGATTTCTAGTGGCAGTCACTCAAATTCATATTGAGTAATGCTTTTAGAATCTGTGTGTGCAATTTCATCTGGATCGCGATGAGCACAGTTATCGTTTACAAAATACAACATCGTCAGCATGGGGACTGTTATTAACAGATGCCGCCTTTGTGGAGATCCCAATGAGAACATCGACCACACGATTGATGGCTGTGCGATGCTTGCCTCGCAAGAATACACGTAAAGACATAATGATGTTGCTGTGATCATTCACCAACAAATTATCCTGAACACTAGTTTACTAGAGAGATTTGAGCCTTACTGCGAATATATCCCAGGTAATGTGTAAGAGAATGATCACTACCTCTTTTACTGGGACAGGACTATCCTGACTGAACATCTAGTCAGACACAATTTTCCAGGTATCCTCTGGTTAGACAAATATGCTTAACGCGTAAAATAATAGACATAAGCGTTCCCCTTCCCTTCATAAAATGACAGCTAGGATCCGATAGAGACGGATAGGATTCGGAATTTCTCCGCATCTATCCGGATTTTTATGCGGTATTTGAGTCTGGTTTTAACCCTAGTTCTATGCGGAACTTGGTCGGTGTATACAACTTTTTCTATCTGGTTTCTATCTGGATACTCATACAGTTTTTGTGTCTGACTTTTAATACGGTTCCATGCGGAACTAAGTCGGTGTATACCATTTTTTCCATCTGGTTTTTCATCCGGTTATATGCGAAATATTTTCGGTGTCCAGTAAAACCCTATACGGTTTTCATTCCATTCTATCCGGATACTTATACGGTATTTGTGTCTGGTTTTAAATCATCCGGATTAAAATCCGGATAGAGTCGCTAGCTTTCCGTTTAAGATTTTACGAACCGAAAGAGATCCAGATAGAGACGGAATAAAATCTGTCGTGGGCTATCCACACCTTCATCCGGTTTTGCATCTGACTCTACCGAACAAATTCCGGACAGAGCGGATAAGACACCAACACGTAAATAATTTAATTTTCTTGTTCGATTGTCTGCTTAAGGGCCAGATAGCGTCGGATAGAACAGCGTTCACGGTCTTTATGCGAACCATCACCCAACTTAATTTCTGACCAAATTCCGGACAAAGCCGGATAAGACTCCGCCACGTGGATAATTTATTTTTTTTTGTTCTGGTGTCCGCTTAAGAGCCGGATAGCGACAGATAGAACAGCGTTTACGGTCTTTGATGCAAACCATCACCCAATTTGTTTTCCGACCAAATTCTGGATAGAGGCGGATAAGACTCCGCCGCGGGATTAAGTTAATTTTCTTATTCGGATGTTCGCCTAAGAGCCGGATAGCGTCGGATAGAACGGCGTTTTCGGTCTTCGATGCATCCATCACCCAACTCAATTTTCGACCAAATTCCGGATAGGGTGCATAAAATGCCATTTTTGACTTAGTCAAATATAATTTCGTTTTGTGATGCCGAATACAATCCGGATAAAGCCGCTATGCTTCGGCGCATGGAATTACGAACCGTGTAAGGACCAGATAGGGGCGCACTAGATTCCGAAATGAGCTATGCGGAGCCTTATCCGGTTGTGTATCCATCTCTATCGGATCCTATCTGTCATTTTTAGCAGGGTTGACAATAACATAAGGCCCCTATGTAATGAAAAGATCCAGATATATTTGGAGCTGAAGCAGGAGATTCTGATCGTGTGGAGGATGAACAAGGTCACCATGTCGTGATGTCCACTGGGAACGTTAATGCAAGGTGCGTACAAGTCTTGGAAGAGCTGGAAGCTCGAAATTCGCTACATGTAATTCAGAAGGCAATTTTGCTGAACACCTACCACATCGTCTGCAGTTTTCTGGGCGTGAACAATGATAGCGGCTAAAATCGCTTTCTGTGGCCATCTCGCGCACACGGAAGATGACTGTAATAAACACATTTTTAGTTTTTGACTTTTAATTTTTAACTTTCAGTTTTTGACCATTTTTTGCATATGTGTATGTCCATGTGTGGGTGTGAAGTTGTGTTTGTCTCTCGCTATTTGATGTAAATCAAATTAATATTTTGAATCGTTGGTCTCAGTCATTGGCATTGGAACTAGCGTTTTTATGAAAGATGGATCCCTGTAAACAGGCTCTGCAGTATGAATGTTGGATCATTATAGGGCTCTCCAGGATGAATTTTTGGATCCGTATAAACGGGCACTTCAATGTGTATACACGTGAATCATGACGAAGCTAAGTATTAGGTCATGAGAGGATGTGGGTATAAGGTGGGCCAATATAATAATAATAGTGACCCGGGAACCCGTACAGTCTTCGGGTGGGTACTCAAAAATATTCAACTGAATTTTGAGTGACGCCCTAAATTAAATAGAAATATATATTTCTTAAGTCGTCTTAATAGTATATTATGCACCTAGGGGGACAAGAGGGGCTTGTTCGACGAGTGTATGTTTTCAGTAAAAGTCATAGGCGAGCACGTGGCGTGATCTGGAGACGAGTACTGAAAACGTACACAAGTCAAATAAGTGCCTCTCCCCCATGGTGCATACGATATTTTGTATAACAAATGCACGATTTCAGACATTTCTCAAAGTATTTCTTAAAATTTAGTGAAAAAATTGCTGGAAATTTTTGGTAATTTACGGTAAATTTAGAGGTGATTCATGGCAACTTAACATAAATTGCCCAGAATGCATTTTTCTGGAATTCCATAGATTTCCGGAAATTCATGAAAGTTTTTGATCATTTATAATAATTTTACCGGTAAATGTGATAACTTACCATAAATGATCTAAACTTCATTTTTAAAAATTTCCTTAAATTTCCTAAAATTCATGAAAATTTTCGGGCCTATAATCCCTAGGTTCAAAATATACACAAATCTTTATATAATGATGAAGAAAGCAGTCTAATGATCGTTTAAATGTTTTCAATTGATTTCTAAGAGGTTAGAAAATCTGGAAAAGAAACTATACTTTGATTCAATTAACCTTTGATTTGAAAGTTGTATTCCAGGAAATAAACTTTGCTTCATACGCAAATGGATATTTTACGCTGTGGTTGATGCACTGGGTACCCGGATTCGCGTGTGTCC
>CAKNXH010064450.1:0-14354 GCA_932178445.1 Andricus quercusramuli | reverse complement strand
GTGCCTCAGGCGCGCTCAAACTTGCGAGCGAAGCGAGCCGCGCGCGATGAGAATGTGCCCACGAGGCGGGCAGATTTTTTTCAATAAAATTCTGAAAGCGGTTTGAAGTTCGAAAAACCTTTGCAAGAGCTTCTCACAACACTTACGCGAGTAATCCTTAAAAGGAACGGCTACACGTGTGGGATCCACCGACTTCGTTCTGCCCTTACAGAATAACAGTAAATAAACATCTATTAAGTGCGTATTTGTTTATTCCAATCCCTTGAACATGGGTTTCCAAAATATAAAGGTTTGATATTCAAATTTTGTTTCAAATCCATTTTAATACCTTCTTTTTACATTTTTATTTCAAAAATGTTGATAATATAACTTACGTAAAAATTCTAAATTTTTCAACTTTAATTTGCATGATGATTGCACCTACATTAGTTAAATTTTGAATTGATATCTCCTGTGGTTAGCTATAATTAAGTAGAAATACATGGAAATACTGCGTTCTTGGAGGTGTATTGAAATGGATTTATATATCATGCATGTATATATTTTTGTTTTTTTCCTATTTCTAGCTGCTTTTGCATGTGTTTAATTACCTACTGAGGTGAAACGGAAAAAAATTTAAGTAGAAAAATAACTTTCACAGGTGAAGAAAATTGTTCGTTTTTTATTCATTTCTACGCTTTATTATGATCTACATTATCCCTTCTATGGCAGACTGGGGTCAAAAAGACCCCCGGCATGTTTAACCTCAATTTTAGTCCCTCAAATATTTCAAAATGGTACTTATAGGGTCCTGTCACCTTAGCCAGATACCCCCTCCAACTCGTAAAAAATGTCATTTTCCGCTATTTTTTAACTTCTACAATCTTCTTTTCATATTGAAAAGAGGGTTTGAACGAAATAAACCACAGGATTATTCTTATAAATGGAATTTAGGTGATTGAGAAAAAATTCAGGGAAGGGAGGAGATGTAGGAGAAGTATGTGAGTGGAATTAGGGGGAGTAGAGGATGGAGAAATAAGGAAAGTAATGTGATTGGAAGTGTGGAATGTGAGGGGTTGGGAAGTAGAAGAAGTAAGTGTAAGTGAGGGATGTGAGGGGAGGGAAAGTAGAGAAAGGAGAAGTAAGGAATGTGAGGCAGTAGAAAATAGGTAAAGTGAGGGATGTGAACATTGTGAGGGGTTGGGATGTAGACGAAGGAGAAATAAGAGAATTGATTGAAAGTAGAGACATTGAGGAGGGGGAAGTAAAGAAAGGGAGGGAGAAGAAGTAGATAGATAGATAAACGTTTATTTTTCAGCCTGCTGGCCTTAAAAAATTGACTTGCTTACACATCCATTTTTTACAGAATTTCCTTAAAACTAACCCTTAAAAACTAACATCCATCCATTCCTTATCTCTAAGCCGCACGCTCGTATCGCCTTGCCTTCCTCGCCTCGCGCGCATGTCCCTACTTTTTCGCATTGCCTCGCTTGCCAACCTCTGTTTTCGCAGCTAATACCTATTACTTATCTACTATTTACAATATTTACATCTTACTTATATCTACTTTCTCTCCTATTTACAATCTTTCCTTCTTCACTCCTCTTCCTCCTTCCTTCTCTTCATCTCCATCTTACCCACCACTCCCTTCACCCATGCTACTGCCCTTTTTTCCCCCTTTTCATGCAACAATTCCTCCATGCTTATCTCACTTCTTTCCACCTCCCCGCACTCCTCCAGCCAGTGCTCCACTCTTGCATCCCCCTTTCCGCACAGTTCACACATCCTCTTCTCTCGAGAGAGCCAAAACCTATTGAAACCCTCCATACACCCACACCTCATCCTCGCTATAAGTTCCTGACTTCCTTTCTCTCCTTTCACACACAAATATTGCGCTCTTGCCCTTGGCATAATCCACACATAGTTCCCGTTAAATCTTGACTCTCTTATTCTCTCTTCCCCTTCTGTCTTCTCTCTCTCCATGCTGTTTTGCTTAACCAATTCATAAACCTTCCTTCCTTCCTCGTGCATCCTTCACACTTCATCCATCTGCAATCCATTCATTCTAAAATACCGTTCCCTCTCCGCCTCCATCTTCCCACCCCCATCCCCTGTTCTCCTTCTCCCACCAACACTCCCTAACCAGCCTACTTCCCCCCTCTTCCAAAAATGTCTCCTCATATTTACACGCCCGGCTCCCTGCTAGAATTCCTACACTCGTTCTCCCCGTCTCCCTCCTGACAATATAATTAGGCGTGTTCCTTGCCAACCCCAGGGTCCACTTTACATACCTCTCCTGCGTTCTATTTACCTCTTCACTTTCCTTCCACCCCCACACCTCTACCCCATACAATAGCACACTCATCACTAGTGAATCAAACAATTTCATTCTCCTTCCAAAGTCATCTGCGAATAACTTCATTCCCAACCCCCACGCCTGCCTCATCACCACATTTGCCCTCCTCACTCTCTCTTTTATGTGACCATCCACTCCCCCATTCCTTCGAAACACGAAGCCCAGGTACACAAACTCTTTCACCTCCTGTACCTCCTTTCCCTTCCACTTCCACTCCCTTCCCTTATCCCTTCCCCCTCCTTTTCTGAACACCATAACCTTGGACTTTTCCGCATTCAGCTCTAACCCCTTTTCATCCAGGTATCTTCTCAACCTCTTCATCATCTCCTTTAAGGCCTCCTCGCTGGTTGCCAGCAACACTATGTCATCTGCATACGCTAGTGACCAAATTCTAACCCCTCCTATCCTTACTCCTCCTACCACCCCGGCCTCCAGCTTACTTTCCATATCCGCAATTAAAATCACAAAAAGCGTTGGGCTAAGTGGAAACCCTTGCCTTAGACCCCTATCCATCCAGAATCCCTCGGAAATCCCCTCCCCTCCTCTTACCTTGTCTTTGGTCTCTTCATATATCTCACTTACCCTTTCAATTAGGCCTCTCTCTACTCCCCTATCCTCCATTCCCTCCCACAACCTCCCCCGGGAGGGAGAAGAAGTATAAGAGTGGAATTAGGGGAAGTAGAAGATGAAGAAGTGAGGGAAGTGATGAGATTGGAAGTGTGGGATGTAAGGAGTTGGGAAGTAGGAGAAGCGAGTGTAAGTCTGAATGATGAGACGGGAAAGTAAAGAAAGTAGATGTAAGAAAAGTGAGCAGATAGGAAGTAAGAGAAGTGAGGGATGTGAAGAATATTAGCGGTTGTGATGTATAGGAGAGAGAAGTAAGAGAAGTCAAGGGGGTGGGAAGTGCGTGAGTCCGTTGCCTGGGGGATATATGTAGGAGAGTTGAGGAGAGAAAAAGTAGTTGAGGGAAAATGAAGGAAGGGAGAGGTGAAAAGTAGGTGAATGAGGGGCTGGGAACTGTGGAAAGAGACTTAGTGAATGTGAGAATATGAGAAGTGACTGATATGATGGCAATGAAAGCAGCAGGAGTAAGGGTTCACTTCATAGCGTCCATATATGTGTATGCAAGATGCTAAGAGAATATAAAAGGCAGTTTGAATGGGAAAATACCAAGAGAAACTAAAAAAACGCATTAAAATATTCAAAATGCATTTTATGTAATACATTCCCACAAAAAATATACTGGGGTATGGCGAGGCCACATTTGCGAAACCGAATTATATTCAAATAAATATCCTTATAATTATCCTTGTATGACATGTATCCTTTCAATTTTTTTTTTAAATCTCAGCTCATGAATTTTTAGGAAAAGTCAGGGAGTTTTAATTCGCTAGCTCATTCAGAAGTATAATTAAAAAAACATTTTAAGGGGCTCATCCCGTGTGACGGTTTCAAAAAATCGATTTTTTTGTTTCTGCATAAATCCAATCGAGAGCATATATAGAATATACTGGTAAAGTAATTTTCCGAAATTCAAAGTCATTGGAAAGTTACAGCAGTAAAAAGTTGAGGTGTTTAGAGCGCGCAGCCGACCGCTCGACGGGGCGGAAAACAAGAGCTATTGTATACCTTCATATTTGTACCACAGGCCGATTCTATACACACGCAGATATACGCGCACATATTTAGAGGGGCACTGCTGTCCTGAAATTCTGAAACTCAAATTGAATGTAACGGTTCCTCAGTTTTGCTTTACAGTCAGCGGCGTAACAGCTATAACACCCGAACTTTCAAACGCGTTTTTCTCGAAACTACATTTTTTCCTATGGCAACCATGATTTCTCAAAAACGGTTTAATCGATTGCTTTCAAATTTTAATGGTGCATTGAGCACACGTACGGCTATCGCCGGAACTAGGATTAAAAAAAAATATTGAACCGTTTTTTTCATAAAAAAATAGTCGCAAAAAATCATGAAATTTTGGGTCTAAATGTTTAAAGGCATATAAAAAATTGAATTTTCAAGATTTTCAAAAAATCCTAGTTCCGGCGATTGCCATCCACCTATAGATCAACATTCAATTTTGTTTTTCGATTTCGGATAAGCCACTCTGACAGAATCATGGTCGCCGTTTACCTACCTTTTTTTATATGGTTGCCATTCGCTTAATGAAACTCGCGATCAGGATCATATTTTTGCATATACAAATTCTGTGCTACTACTAGAGACTGAATAAATATATAGTAAAAATTTTGAACCTCCGTGTTTTATAGTTCCGCTACAAAAATTTTCGAAAAAACCTGTTAAAAAAAGGCTGTCACACGGGGTGACCCCCTTAATTCGCGAAAGTTCTGGCTGGATCGATGTGCCAAACGGAGGGTTAATGGATTTGGGGGGTATACTTCCGGAAAGGTCTCCCAAGAACATTGACTTGATACTTAGCCTAGGGGTTCCTTTTGAATCCTAATTAAAAGTTTCGAAAGGATTCTTGGTGCGAATTAATATAAATCAAGTTATTAACATTTTTTGTTCTAAATACTTCAAAAAATATTTATCTAAGATAAAAATGTTGTACATAGAAGTTTTAAATCCCATTGAAACACATGTTTCCTATATTGACACTTGTTTCTGAAATTAATATTTTACGCGAAGAAAGAAAAAAATATATAATATTTTTAGATTTTTTGTTACAAAAAATTTCAAAACTTCCGATATTAGTGTCCAAAAACGATTTGAAGAATATACCTCCTCCCAAAACTCACACCTAACCCCTTCTTCAACGCCAAAATAATAGCACGCGTCCTAGTGATGAGTATCAAAAATCCGAGACCCTGGAAAAGTGGGAGAAGTTTGTTGAAGTGCGATCAACTAAGTCCGCATCCCTGATTTAAAATGCCCAACAACTAGGACACTTGGTTTTTTGTTGAGATTGGAAAAGGGGTTCGTTGTGAGTGGTTGGAGGAGGTGTAGGCCACATCCTTCTTATCCTTAAGAATATATTTCAACTCATTTTTTCTCCCTTTGTGAGGTTCAACCTTTAATTTTAATTAATATTTCATCAAATTTAATACATTTTTAAAAGAAACATTTTAACATACGATTTTTTCATTATTCTTGAAAAATAATTATTTGAAGGATAAAGTATGAAGAAGAAAAATGTGTTCCGATGAGATCTGCAACTTTTATGTACTAAAATTTTCATCTCAGATCAATATTTTTCGAGAATATTGAAAGTAGTAAAAAATGTTAATAGCTTATAGTGTTTATTAAGCTTTCAACTTGGATGAAAAAGGAACTCCTAAGCCAAGTATCAAGTCAATTATTATTCTTGGGTGATATTTTCGGAAGTATACACGTAATTTGTTATAGAATAAATAAATCCACTGACGAGGACAACTATTGTGTGCCGGAACGTTTTTTTCAATTATTAATTGAATGAATTTACTTATTTTGAACCCTGAAGCTAAAACCATTCCATCAACAGCTATTCTACAATTTTGTTCTCGAGGTTTAATATAATCCTCCACTGATTATTATTTTGGTCTAACATAAAAAAATTGACTTTCCAACAAAATAATGTTACGTTTGAATGAATTAAAAACTAAATGCCTTATTTGGCGCGTAAGAAAAAATTATTCCTGTTCTGGTTGAAAAATCTAATTTTTTCAGCCTACCCTACTGTGTAAGATTCAAGTTCCACTATAGGTTTCTAATAGCGACGGGTCGCGTTGAAGGTGTTGGGATCGAAAGTGATGGTAGAGTTTGGAAGGGGGTGGCGGGGGTGACGCCCCCCGGTGGGGTTCGCTCGAAGTGAACTCAGTCCCCCACTGATATCAGTCGTGACTTGAACGAGGGAGATATAACGTGTACCCCATGTACGTTTATTAAATGGCCACCGTTCAATCGTTCAATACTTCTGTGTAACAAATATCCCTTGAATAGTGGAATATTATTCTGGGTCAGTTTTGGTCATAAGTATATTACTAAATGTTTATATACTTACAATTTTAATACCGAATAAACAATTGGGAACGCAATATTTGTTTAAAAAATCATCTACTACCTTTTTATTACAAAAACATTTAAAAGGTGAGTTCAATTATTTTTTGTTTACAATTTCTCGTGTCAAAGGCAGGGAGAATTAGAAAAGTAAGAACAGAGTGAAAGTCACGTGATGTGTGATATTTCTTTTTACCTCCGTATCGATTCGAATTGGGTATAGAAATTTGAAGACGTTTTAACGACATTTTTTACGAGATATTTATGGCATTACCTATGTCTGCGTTGGTTTCTTTGAAATCGCACGATACATTTAAATTCTTATTAGATGTTATAAGAATCAGTCGCAGTTTGTCTTTTCTTTGATTTGCTCATACTTATATGTGTTCATTCAAGTTGTTTATAAAATGAATAAAAATTAATAATTCATAGGAAAGTAAATTGAGTATCGATTTTTAATAGACATATATTTAGAAGTTTAGTTTGTATATAAATTACAAGTTGTTTTAACTATTAAACCTTAGAATAAAAATAATAAGTGATGGAAATGGTAGTGACTAGTATCACGTAAATTTCCGTAAAACTAGCTGGTCAAGTGCAACTTAGTAAAAATGCCTAATAGAACACCATATAGAAACCTAGTAGGTTTGCCTTTTCTTAAGTTCTATTACCTTTAAAAGTGGGGTTTTTATCCCCTTTCTATATGGTTTTGTATTTGGTATTTAGAAATCCTAATTGGCTTCTCTATTCGGTTTCTAACTGGTATTCATCTGATCGGTAGTGACTTTCATAGTGGTTTGGATAAGGATCTGATGTGCTGCGTATTCGGTTCTCGCAATGCATACCTATAGGGTCCTAAGCGGCACCTAAACGGAATTTCTATTGGGTTTCTCATTGCAATCTATTGGGTGCGGGTCTTGAAATATATTTCAAATTAAAAAAAAAAAGTAAAGTAATTACCAATAAGGTTTTGCACGATTAGATAACAACTTGTTTATAATTAATGAATATACATGAATATGAAAAAAACATATATATATATATATATATATATAAATAGCAAATCTTGCAAAATTTACCGTATACAAAATTATATAATAACGAAATTCATATTTTCAAGTTTTATATTTTAACTGAAATTCCTTAACTGACATCTGTAATTTTCTTATAAGTATCTAATTTATCGACTAGGCTTAATACTAGCTACACAAATTTCATTTTAACTTTTTGTGTTGAATTTAATCGACCATAGCTTGATACTATCGTGAAGTAGCTCGGATGTGAATGTTAGAATTTTAACATTAGTGCAGCTACTTGAAGGTTAGGTTACTTAATTATTCGCTCAATTAAAGTTTTCCACTTGAAGACTAGATTCATTTGTGTTGTGACTAGAAGAAAATATAACGTTTCATTATTTAGAATGAAAAATTACTGCCCAAATTATTTTTAATTTGTGTAAAGTGGAATTATCTGACTGCTAACAGCTGATCAATATGCCTGCATATGATATTTACTATTGTACAGTCTCTTAATGGCGATT
Source organism: Andricus quercusramuli (assembly GCA_932178445.1). Lineage (NCBI taxonomy): Eukaryota > Metazoa > Arthropoda > Insecta > Hymenoptera > Cynipidae > Andricus > Andricus quercusramuli. The sequence continues at coordinate 6,480 of CAKNXH010064450.1, read as the reverse complement.
TCATTTTATTTTCCAATATACATCCTCACTGGGCTTTTACATATATTCTACATGTTGTACCTTATCAATAATACTTTAACTCAGACTTTGGAACTTTTGTACAAAAATATTTCATTTTCTACTGGGAATTTCTCAATTCCGATCCCAATAATTTAATTCCGATTGCCATTAAAATTCCCAATAGAACCTTTTAGAACAGATATTTTGAATTTGTGTCATTTGCGAGAAAGCAGAACCTAATAGGAGCCTCGAAAGGACATTTTCAATGCAGAGTTTTGAATTGTAATCCTATATATTCATTTTCGATTTCCCATTTAAACTAGTAGAACCTTTTAGAGCAGCTATTTTGAACTTGTGCCATTTGCGAGAGAGCAGAACCTGATAGGCGTCTAATAGGAGTCACTTTGAAGGCATGACTTTTAATTTGATTCCTATTAATTTTATCCCGATTTGCCATTACAATCCCTAATAGAGAACCTCTTAGAGAAGTAATTTTGAACTTTTGCCATTCGCGAGAAAACAGAACCTAATAGGTGCCTATGGGAGATGCTTTGAAGACATAACCTTGCGTTTTAAACTGATTGATTTTATTCAGATTTTCCTTCCAAATTCCTAATGGAACCTGCTAGAGGAGCAATTTTGAACTTGCATCTTTCGTAAAGAAGCAGAACCTAATAGATACCTTTTAGGGCTAGTTTCAATGCAGAACTTTGAATTTTAGTATGATAAATTCAATTCCGCTTTCTACGAGAAACCTGATAGAACCGCATAGAGAAGCATTATGTACCTTGTAACATTTGCCAGTCATGTTGTAAAAGCAACTAGGTGCCTAATACAGCCCGCTAGAAAATTTGTACTGAATCAATTTCAGTCCCAATAGCCGATCAAGTACCGAATGAAAGCTATTAAAAACCAAATTCAAATAAAAAGACTGTTGAGTACCACTCAATACCTTATAGAAACATATATGCTTTATATATGTTTCTAAACGCTTTCTATTGATAACCTGATGGTCATTTTTACTAGGGTAGCCATAGGGCTAGTATTTCGGAATTTTCCGTAACTTTAGCCCTAAGCGGGCTAGACCCAGATAGCAAAATGTCCGCATGCTGTCCGCGTGATGCAGGCGCGACGCGTGGATTATTCCGCACGTCATGAGGGCAAGGCTTCAGACATATGTGTCAACAATTGCGTCACATGTACGTCGCACGGCGCTCTCATGCAGTTACGCAATGTTTAGAGTTTTATCAAATATAACCAGTTTATAGCAGTGACAAAAAACATGTGTTACGACGCTTTCAGAGAATGGTTCCTGATTCAAAAATTATTTTTTACATTGCCAAGAAAAACAGACGTTATTTAATCTAAATGCAATGGGCGACATTTTTTTGTCACTGTCAAAAATGCTGCAAATTAGTATAATATCAATAAGAATGAGAAGGTGAAGAGGCAGTTGTTTTCATTTAAATAATACTTTTATTGTATGAAAAGTCTGAAAATATGAGTAATTCTGTTTTCTTCTTCAAACATATATAAATGTTTTAAAAAGAAGATGAATTGAAAATATAGTCGTGAAACGAACGTAACTTGAACGCATTTTCTATTAAATAGACAACGCTAAGATTCAGGTTTCAATCTTATCACGCCCTTTGTCGCGCTTTTTTGTTTGAAGCACTATAATCTCAAGAGAACATTTGTTATACTCAAGGATGTACAAAGACCCTCCACGCATGAAATCTAATACGGCTTCAATAGGTTTGGAAATCTTAGAACTGGATCGAGTCTCATTCAATGGTTTTTACACTCCGAATAGGAAAACTGTAACTAAATAAATAGTAACTATAGATTAAGAAATAGACAGCGCTAACATTTACGTTTCAGTTTTATCCCACACGTCCTTGTGCTTCTTAAGGGCATGTGACACAGCCAAATACCTACATTACCGACCTCACTTTTTCAATTTTCCAAATTTTTTGTTGAATCTAAGAACTTTTTTTGTAAATAAAATTTCGGGCTGAAACTTTGGAAAATGTATGAGAAGACAATAAACTACGTTTACGTACTGTATTCGATGAGGAATTTCGCAAAAAATTATTCTCGAAAAAATTAAAACTGGGTGCATTTTTTGAACCTAAGAACTTTTTTTATAAGTGAAATATCGGCTTCAAACTTTGAGAAATGCAAGAGCCGACAGTGAAGTACGTTTATGTACATCGTTTGAGTATAAAAGATGCAAAAAGAAAAATTCCAACTAAATGTCAACAACGCTTGCCAGTTCGGTCGGTATTTGCGATGAGCACGAAAATGCGAAGTCTGGCGGCCACTGAACGAGGCCAATAGCGATTTCAATACTTACATAATTCAACATTGAAACAACATATTTCACTCAACTTTTATGCTGGACACAACTTTCAAAAAATATTATTGTAAGAACACCGGATCATCAATCTTTGACGGCGTGAACCCCATATTTCAGATGTAGACGAATCAGCTGATAGAGCCTCGATTAGTGGCCGCCAGACTTCGCATTGTCGTGCCCATCGCAAAAATACCGACCGAACTGGCAAGCGGAACCGGAGTTGACACTTAGTTGGAATTTTTCTTTTTGCATCTTTTATACTCAAATAATGTGCATAAACGTACTTTACTGTCAGCTCTTGCATTTCTCAAAGTTTGAAGCCGATATTTTACTTATAAAAAAAGTTCTTAGATTCAAAAAAAAATTCGGAAAATTGAAAAAGTGAGGTCGGCAATATAGGTATTTGGCTGTGTCACATACCCTTAAATGAAACCCTATAATCCTGAGAGAACATTTATACATAATAATTGAGAGGGCCCAAAGAACTCGACTTTGAACAGACTCCTTTTTCAATAAAAATTTTTAATATTGGAGACTAAATCCATTTCAAATCAGACAAGCAGTGCAAGTTTCAATCAGAGAATCAATCGCCCATGAAATATGTTGTTTTTAAAGGGAAATAAAAAATGTATTTCTTAAACCTTTATCACTTTTGACTTAATTGAGATATTAAACCTTTATTTCCTGCTGCCTCTGGAAAGGTTTATTGTCCATTTTCGGTATGCGTTTGAAAAAGTTCAAAATATGGGAAATTAGTTCAATGCCGGAGGGTTTTTTGAAAATGTACAGAGATAAGCACGCCTGAAGCTCACGTAATTTTCTGTGTTACAAGTAAGAGTTTAGCGCAAAAATTTGACCAAAAGGAAAATATTTTCAGGACACCCGGTACCATTCTTCTTATTTTTAATATATTTTACATTTTGAAACGCTCATTGAAGAAGGGCAATAAATCTTATCAGGGACAGGAAAGAAAACTTAAATATCTCAATTAAGCTAAAAGTGATCATGGTTTTAAAAAAATTGTATCATTTTGAGAAAGATTCTATTACTTAAAGTTGGACTGCCTACCTGATTTGAAATGGATTCGGTCAGGGTATTTTTAAGAATTTTTTATTGGCCTTAGGAACTAAATTAAATTTTTAGGCTTGAGGTTTTTTGCATACTATGTATTGTATTGAAATACAATAAATTTGGTTCTTCTTAAGCCCTTATCAGGATAAGTAATTGTAAGAAAACAGCTTATTTGGTCTCAAGCATCACTCTCATTGGACTTGGAGTAATTTCTTTCACTCTGTCTATCTTCTATATCTACCAGTATGTCTTCCGAGAGCTGAAAGTCTTTATTTTCCGAGTTATTATTATTACTACCGTACGCCCTTGCATTCTCCTCACTGCCTTCTTTGGAAAGGAAAATCATATTCTTCTACTTCAGTCTCTTGATATATTTTGTGTGTTTCGGCGAGGTTTTAAATTATTTCAGTACCTTTGTTTTGCATTTCTTAATACCTGAATCATTTCCAACTTGAATGCTGTTTGTCATTCTCATTCTGAGAAATTAGGACAATTCTGTATTACTTCTGAAATTACAAAAATGAATATGATTTAGGGAATCAATGTTTTTCACAGCTATTCTTATTATTGCAATAATTTATTCGTGTAGTTCATTTAAAAACAACTCAATTCACTACTTTCGGTTTTAGATTCGGATTCTAGGAAGAAAAAAGTATCGAAATCAATCGTGATTGGTCCAGCAATCGTAAATGTATAAAGAATTTTTAACTTGTGTAATAAATAAGAACCATGATTCGTACCAGCTTGTTTTGTATCATGTCATCTTGCTCCAATGAATTAAATTCTGGTAAGGCTTGTAAAGGAAAACCTTGAGGATGAGCAAACAATGGTTTTGCTTTTCGAATAGTATCATCTTCTTTCAAAACTGCAAGAGAAGTATTCATTTCTCTGCAATACAAGACACATTTAAAAAATGAATAATCATTAATTCATTGTCAATTACACATTTAATTTTTCAAATATATAGAAATATACGTTGACTTACTGAATTTTTGACATATTTAGGGATAAATTGTTTAATTAATTCGACACGCTTTCCGTTTAAAATTAGGGGCAGTTCAAGTATTGCGTAACGTGCTTTTTACATTCTCATCATAATGAGAAGGTATTGATTTTATGTGAAAAATGACTTTCGCGGATTTCATTAAATCTCAACGTTTTAAGACCCCCTCAGTCAGAAAAAATAGTTTTTACGTCGGTGTCTGTCTGTCTGTCGTTGTCGTCGTCGTCTGTATATCGGATAACTTTCGAAAGACTAATCGGATTGGATTGTGCTTAGGCACACAGTCTGTGGGACCAAAAAGAGAGATCGAGTTCGTTAATCAGCTATTTTCGATGAAAAATCAAAAAGTTAGAACATTTTCAAAAATTTTTAGACCATTCTTTTCAAAATTCAGAAATTCCACGGACGGCTATCCATAGTACTCAGAAATTCAAACAATTTATCTCTACGACTTTTTTCAATAAAATGAAAATTGTCAGAGTTATAGCATTTTCAAAATCCCCCCAAAAAAACGAAAATTTACATTTTGAGCGAAACAAAGCACAATATAAAAAAAAGTCAAGAGACAAAAAACGTTATATTTTGAAAGCCCTACAAGAATGTCGTGACAACTTTTCGAATTTCCTTGAAAAAATCGAAAATTCGAATTTTGATCGCACAAAAAATAATGAATTATTACATTCTTATCATAATAAGAAGGTATTGTTTTTATGTGAAAAATGACTTTCGTGGATTCCATGAAATGTCGACGGTTTGAGGCCCTCTGAGTGAGAAAAAGTAGTTTTTACGTCGGTGTCTCTCTGTCTGTTGTCGTTGTCGTCGTCGGCGTCCTCTGTATACCGGATAACTTTTGAAAGACTGATCGGATTGGATTGTGCTTTCGCACACACTTTCAGGGTCCAAAAAGAAAGATCGAGTTCCTTAACCAGCTATTTTCAGCCAAACAACGCACGATACGAAAAAATGGCAGAGAGAGAAAAATGTTTCTTTTTGCACGTTCTACAAGAGTATGATAACGACTTTCTGAATTTTCTTGCAAAATCGAAAATTCACATTTTCATTGCACAAAAAATAATGAAAAATCAAAAAATTTAACTTTACGATCAAACTATGCAAGAGACGACAAATCTAAACAAGGAAAAAAAAAGAGTTTTTGGTTCCTTACCTAGAGGTAGGCCGGGAACTGGCAGATCGGAAAATAGGAACTTTCTATCTGCTGCTGAAGGTTGGTGACCTTCTCAGCATAAACATCAAACAATTGCGACTCTCTCGATTTCCATTCCTTGCCCCCCCCCCCCTCCCCTCCCGTAATCTTAAGGTAAGAGTATTACGAGAAACTACGCACGTAACAAAACTAGATATTCTATGTGTATCAGAGACAAAGAAAAAGGGTTGTAGTCGATTTGATTATGAATAAAGAAGCAAGACAGCATCTCAAAGATCAAGGATCAAGAGATGTCAATGACGCCTTCTGGGACACTTTAAATGATACAATAAGTACTTGAGATCATGGTGAAAGAGTCATTCTACTACACGATCAACAGAAATGAGCGTGAAGCGCAAAGTTTACATAATTTTCAAACGAAACATCGAGCGCGAAGCGCGAGTGTCTTGATGAGAATGTGTTCCTTAAGGTCGGTAGAACCTTATAGTCCAAGAGCTGGTGACGTTTTTTGTGAAGTGAGAGTATAAGTCCTAGTTTTTCGCTTATATGTCTGGGAAATGACCCTTCTTTCGAAACCCATAAATGCCAGACACCCTGCCTGGGGCGTTTGGACACCTGAGCCAGGTGAAAAAATCGGAAATTTGCAGTGATAGTATACGAGCCAATTTTCTTCTAGTATCGATTATTGATGCCCCAAGTTTATTATTATTCAATCGCCAGACCGATAGCTTGGGGATAACATACTGCCAGACTCGATAATTATCAATAAAAAAAGTTGGATTTTGCAGTGAGAGTATAAGGTCTGGCGTTTTCAATAACATAAAGAATAGTATTCACAGGTAGCATTCGTAAAACGACAGACCGAAATTCCGGGGAGAACAC